>CAUYRH010060664.1:0-28936 GCA_963574655.1 Perodicticus potto
GTTGTGGCGGGCGCCTGTAGTCCCAGCTACTTGGGAGGCTGAGGCAAGAGACTTGCTTGAGCCCAGGAATTGGAGGTTGCTGTGAGCTGTGATGCCACAGCACTCTATCCAGGGTGACAGCTTGAGACTCTGTCTCAAAAAGAAAACAAAAAACAAAAAAACATGTATACATGTGATCAGCGACTAGAAAGTAATATAAACAACTGTTAAAAAACATGGGAGGTTAGTCTAGTGTGGTTTCTCAGGACCGTAAACCTGAGAAACCACTAGGTTTCTCCTAGCACTCTGGGAGGCCAAGGCAGGTGAATTGCTTGAGCTTGGGAGTTTGAGACCAACCTGAGCAAGAGTGAGACCCTATCTCTAAAAAATTGCCAGGCACTCTGGCAGGCACCTGTAGTTCCAGCTACTTGGGAGGCTGAGGAAAGAGAATTGCTTCAGCCCAAGAGTTTGAGGTTGCTGTGAGCTGTGACGCCATGGCACTCTACCCAGGGTGACAGAGCGAGACTCTGTCTCTAAAAAGAAAAAGTATCAAAGAGCTATGAAAATATTAAGGTCAAAATCTAAGAGAGGTTGCACTGAAACTTTTTATGCTGAGTATATTTACTGAAGGTAAACTTGAACTTCATTTTTGATGTCCTCATGACATGAAGAGGATAAAAGTCAAAGTCCAGGGTCCACAAAGGCAGAGAATGTAAAAGAAGGTACTTCTCAAATTAAACTGGCCCTAAATAACTATATCCTTATGGTAAGTTTGCTTTTGTAAGCCCTTTTTCCCCTAGTGGATTCCAAAAGGGTTACATTAACACTGAACTGAGCAGACAGGGGAGGAGGGCAGTAGGTAGGGGCCACAGAGACAATGTGTTGTGCCACAATGTTATCTTCAGGTAGTACATAAATTCCTACTATCTGGTCCAAAGCCTCAAGCTTCATGTGGTCCTGGACTGGTAGAACACCTGTATAGCAGGCAAAAGCAAACATAAATTCTCTCTCTGGAAAGATAACCTTGAAAGAATATCTCAGACGATTTTTCAAGGGCAGTGAGTAGCACACAGTTAAAGATAACCAAGTATACGATGAGGCAAATTACCCTAAACAAGAACTAGTAAAAATAACAATGAAGTGAAATACAATTGAAAAGACTTTATATATTAGAATTATAAGGCAACTATACTTTTTGCATTAAAAAAACAATAAAAAACTTGAAAACATCTGCAGGAAACTACAAAAAAGCTTTGAAAATCATGAATAGGATTTCTAAAATTGAAAGGCATATTATGTAATTAAAAACTTAACGGATCAGGCAGCGCCTGTGGCTCAGTGGGTATATCGAGGGTGGTGAGTTTGAACCTGGCCCTGGCCAAACTCCAACAAAAAAATAGCCGGGCGTTGTGGCGGGTTCTTGTAGTCCCAGCTATTTGGGAGGCTGATGCAAGAGAATCATTGCCTAAGCCCAAGAGCTGGAGGTTGCTGTGACGCTGTGGCACACTCTACTGAGGGCGACAAAGTAAGACTCTGTCTCTAAAAAAAAAAAAAAAAAACTTGATGGATAGTTTAACTAGAAAATCGGTCAGAAGATATTACCCAGCATGTAGCACAGGAAGTTAAGAGGTTAAATATGTAAGAAAGATCATGAGAAATGGAGAATGGGGTGAAAAGATCTAATATGTTTTTTTGTTTTGTTTTGAGATAGAGTTTCACTATGTCACCCTTGGTAGAGTGCTGGGGCATCACAGCTCATAGCAACCTCCAACTCTTGGGCTTAAGCTGGCGGTTCTCAACCTGTGAGTCGCCACCCCTTTGTAACAATGAAAATAACAGCCTGCATATCAGATATTTACATTACGATTCATAACAGTAGCAAAATTGCAGTTATGAAGCAATGAAAATAATTTTATGGTTGGGGGTCACCACAACATGAGGAACTGTATTAAAGGGTCGTGGCATTAGGAAAGTTGAGAACCACTGGCTTAAGCGATTCTCTTGCCTCAGCCTCCTAAGTAGCTGGGACTAAGGGCGCCCGCCACACGCCTGGCTGTTTTTTGGTTGTAATTATCATTGTTGTTTGGCAGGCCTGGGCTGGGTTCAAACCCTCCATCTCTGGTGTATGTGGCTGGCCCTCTAGCCCCTGAGCTATAGGCGCCGAACCTCTAATACGGTTTTAATTGGAATTACAAAATGAGATTAGAGCAAACATAGAACACAAGTGATATTTGAAGAAATAATGACTGATAATATTCTAGAACTGATGAAAGACAGTAGTCTGTAGTTTCAAGAAGCCTAACAAATCCCAAGCAAAATAAATAATCTCATCTAGATACATCAAAGAGAAACTTCCAAGTACCAAAGACCAAAGACAAAGAGAAAGTCATAAAAATAGCTAGAGAATACCTTCAAAGATGCAATAGATTGACAGTTGACTTCTCAACAGCAACAATGGAAGCCAGTAGATTGTAATCTTGAATGTTAATGAGAGACAATAACAGCCTAGGTGGGATTCTAAACCCAGTAGAAATATATATCCATAATAATAGCTAATTAAAAGTCCTATTAGCATACCTTATTCTAAAGAATATACTTCAGGTAGATGGAGAGTGATCTCAGATGGAAAGTCTGAAAAACCTAAAAGAATGAAGAGCAAATAAAGTGGTAAATACATGAAAAAACAAGCCACAGGCAGGGAGAAGATAATGCTATATGCATAATTGACAAAGGGCTAGTATTTAGAGTAAATGAAGAATTGCTATGAATCAGTATAAAAAAGATACAATAGAACAAAAGTTTTCAAATTTTTTGATCTCAGAACCCCATTACATTTTTAAAAATTATTAAGGGTTGAGCTCAGTGGTTCACATCTATAATCCCAACATTTTGGGAAGCCAAGGTGGGAGGATTGTTGAGCCCAGAAGTTCAAGAGTAATATCCTGTCTCTTAAAAAAAGTCTATAAATATTAGGAAACTCTTACAGTGGAGGATACAGGTCTTCTAAAATTCTATATTTTCTTTATTTGAAAGCTACATTTTTGCCATTGGCAGCAAATACTGTTTTCATCTCTGAAGTGATAGGCTCATGGTTTTTCTAAATTTTCATTTATATCTTTATTTATTTTTTTGAGACAGTCTCAAGCTGTCACCCTGGGTAGAGTGCCGTGGCGTCACAGCTCACAGCAACTTCAAATTCTTAGGCTTAAGTGATTCTATTGCCTCAGCCTCCCAAGTAACTGGGACTACAGGCGCCTGCCACAACACCCGGCTATGTTTTGGTTGTAGTTGGCATTGTTGTGGCAGGCCCGGGTTGGGTTCGAACCTGCCAGCTCCAGTGTATGTGGCTGGTGCCCTAGCCACTGAACTGTAGGCACTGAGCCAATAGGCTCATGTTTATTTTCAAGAAGTTATCTGCCAAATACCCATTTGAAAAGTTTGTAAAAGTTTATAAAAGCTTTAAAAAAATTCATAAGCTTTTTATAAAATCTTATAAAACTATATATATTGTTTTGTTTTATTTTTGAAACAGAGTCTTGCTCTGTTTCCCTAGCTAGAGTACATTGGTGTTATCATAGCTCACTGCAACCTCAAACTTCTGGGCTCAAGCAATCTTCCTGCTTCAGCCTCCTGAGTAGCTGTGACTATAGGCATGTGCCACAATGCCCACCTAATTTTTCTACTTTTGTAGAGACAGGGCCTTGTTCTTGCTTAGGGCAGTCTTAAACAACTGACCTCAAGTGATCTTCCTTCCTCGCCTCCTGTAGTGCTAGGATTATAGGCATGAGCCACTGCACCTTGCCAGATTACAGTGAATCAGTAAAAATTGGCATTCCCTAAAAAAGTGGCTAGTTCAGCCTGCAACTCAATTATACAAGTGCTTTTCCTGGAGACAAACATATTTTTTTTATTTTTTATTTTTAAGGAGATAGGGGTCTTGCTATGTTGCCCAGACTGGACTCAAACTTTTAAGCTCAAGTGATTCTCTCTCCTCAGCCTCCTAACTAGTAGAAACTACAGTACACCACTATGTCTAGCTCAATCTTATATTTCTTTTCTTTTCTTTTTTTTTTTTTTTATTTTGAGACAGAGTCTTACTATGTCACCCTTGGTAGAGTGTGTGGCATCATAGCTCATAGCAACCTCAAATTCTTGGGCTTAAGCAATTCTCTTGCCTTAGCCTCCCAAGTATTTGGGACTACAGGTGGCCACCACAATGCCTGGCTATTTTGTTGTTGTTGTTGTTGTTTTTGTTTTTGTCATTGTTGTTTAGCAGGCCTGGGTGGGTTTGAACCCACCAGTCCCAGTGTATGTGGTCGGCCCCCTAACCACTGAGCTACAGGTGCCAAGCCAACATTATATTTCTTTATGCAGCAGAAGTACTTTATGTACACTTCCCACTTCAACCTATGGAATGTTAAAAAGATGTATATCGGGGTCAAGATTTAATAAATAATTTGTATGGCTCTAGGATAAATTGGCCTTTTCCCTCTATTGTGGGTATATGGTAGTAAAGAATACAAAAGTATAATTTGGTGCCACCACTTTGAACCATTTTATCCAGCCTTGCTTTTGCTCCATGGCTATAAATGTCAACACAGTGAAAAAGACACATAAACACATTAGTGTTACTTTGAATAATGGTCAAACAAGTGAAAAGGTACTGAACTTTTTTAGTAGTTGTGAAATTGCAGATTAACACAACAGTGTTTCATGTCTACAGTGAGAGCAACAGTTTTTAATTGCGAGAACTAGGTGTGGTTGCAGATATGCAGCGTGTGAATGTGATGCAGTATGTCAATCACTATTTTTAAAATGCAAGAAAATGATTTTCACAAAGTCAGGACAATGGATATTCTAAGGAGGAGAGAGGCAGCTGTAATTGGAGAAGGGCACTTGGGTAGGATCTTAGGACACTGGCAACGTTTATTTTGATCTAGGGAAAAAGTCAAAAGAAAAAGAAAAGATGTACTGCTAAAGCATTCCTCTGGGTGGGTTGATTTTTGAAATTGTCCTCATTGTGCTTGTCCTGTATTGCTGTTATAAAAAGGGTAAGCTTTTTAAAAGTGAAAATAGATTGGTCTTTACATTTTTGTTTTAATTTACAAAAGTATAGAAACTGTTCTCCAAGATAATTTTATCTTAAAAAGAAGGAAAAAAAAAATCACAAAAGTAATACATGCACTAGACTACTTCTAAGGGGGTTTGCTCCTTAGCAGCTAATGGGCTATGTGTCCATTAAAAGTTTTTACATGTTCTGAAAATTTGTTTTCTTGTAAGTTTTCAACCCTTTCCCTTACTATATCTCCCCCCAAATTTTAAAATAGGTTATTATTAATTTTACTTTTTTTTTTTTTTTGAGACAGAGCCTCAAGCTATCGCCCTGGGTAGAGTGCTGTGGCATCACAGTTCACAGCAATCTCCAATTCCTGGGCTTAAGCAATTCTCTTGCTTCAGCCTTCGAGTAGCTAGGAGTACAGGCACCTGCCACAATGCCCGGCTGTTTTTTGGTTGGATTCAAACCTGCCAACTCTGGTGTGTGTGGCTGGCCCCTTAGCTGCTTGAGCTACAGGCGCTGAGCCTAATTTTACATTTTTATATCCTTCTCTCTTACCCATGTTCTTCTTTCCGTCCTATTCAGTATGGTTTCTGTTCTGGGCTCAAGTTGGAATGCAGATTTGCTTTTAGCCACTTCACACCCATTTCTTAGTTGAGACAGATTGCCAGAGTCCTGTGTCACTGTTGGAGCCAAGGGATGCTGCTTCTTTATACTGTAGCTACGGAAACCCTTATTTTGCTTGTCTGTGTGTGTGACATGTTTCTGGATAACAGTAGCAATAATGCCATCTGCTTTCTAGGCAGAAGAGAGGCAAAGAGAAGAACAGCTGGTCTCATTTGACAGGTAATAGAATTATTCATATAACCTGCTGGACAGCTGAGATGGGAATCTATATCTTTATTTAATTTAAAAAAAATCAGTGAGGAAAATAGGGCAACTTGGGGTGGGTAACTTATACTCTATAAAATAAAAAAGTAAAAACCATGAGCTTTTCCAAGATCTTTGAGTTACGGAAGAAATAATTTCAAGGTGAGTAAAAAATTCCAAGAAACCCCTGATGTTTATGTATTTTGAGGGGGAGCTTGACTCCCCAGGAATAACTAAGGATAACATTTACAGATTAGAAGGTCTAAATCATCTTACTGCTAGTTCAGATTTAAGTTCTTCAAAGTTCTTGGGTCTCTGTTTACTCACCTCTAAAATGGAGGCAACTCATCCTTCTGGTAATATTAAGAGGAAAATCAGACAATTTGTATCTAAAAGATGCCTCCTTTCTTAGCTTCTCGAAGTAATCCCATAGAAATGTGTCCATATTATTAGTTCAGCTTAATGTTTTATCATGTTAAATCCACCTCTCCCCACTGTGCAGTGAGCACCTCAAAGACCTGGAGTCTCTTTGTCTTAACTCAGTTTTGTATCTCCAGCACATGGAGGACATTCTTTAAATATTGTAGAGATGAAGTATGATTTATACTTATACTTATTGGAAAAATGCGTAATACTGGAACTTCAAAGTATTTTGTGTCTAGTATAATAAGTAATATGCCTTCCTTCCAAAGAGTTGAAAAGATGAGTTACAACATTTCACTAGCTTTTTGTTAAGAGGTAATTAACCTAAAGCATAACTTTAAGGAAATTTCTGAATTCCAGGAGATGTGATTCTCTGAAACAAATTGGTGAAGCATGATAGATCACTTAGCCTGTTCCCCTCTACCCATTTATTATCCAAGGTACCAACTCAGCTTGCACTTCGAGAGTGTTCTGGAAGAGGATGGCTCAGTATAATTTACTGAATTTAAGTTTCTGGCTACTTTTATTGTCTAGGAAGTCCCAGCAAGACTGTAAAGTATATCACTAAGTGGAAATAGCAAAGAGTTCCACCCTCATCTTAAGCTTCCATGGGGGAGGACTTTACTTTCCTGGTGTTATCAGCTCTTTGCCTCTAGATATGAAGAATGTGGCCCTCAGGTATTTTTTGTAGATACCAGAAGAATTGGAGCCCTGGTAATGTCTTTGCATAGGTTCTCCTGGCAGTAGAGATGTTGTACGTATGTCTTGTCACACCTTAGGGAGGAGGAATCAACTAGTATCTTTGTCTCCTTGCAGCCATGAAGAGTGGAACCAGATGCAGAGCCAGGAGGATGAAGTGGCCATCACTGAACAGGATCTGGAACTTATTAAAGAGAGGGAAACAGCAATTCGGCAGCTGGAGGTGAGAAGCAGGTTATGCTTGTTGTTTGATTCAGGGTGTCTGTAGGAATCTGGACTCTTTACCTAAATTTTCTCTCAATAATTATGAAAAAGCATGAGCGAGTATTACCTGTCTCATTGTAATCATGGGGAATTTGAACTACTGTTATGATGATTCTGACCAGGAGTACCTGAATCCTTTTCTGAACCACATCACATCTTATATGTTGTTTGAGAAATATGCATGGAGAACAGATCAAGGCAAACAGATACTTTGTTCCCAAATCTTACTGCCAATGTCTAGGTTAGTCTGGGCTCTATGGAGAGCCCCTTCATTTAGTCTGAATAGCCCAATATAAAGGTGACCCAGAGTCTTGTTCCATTTTTGTGTATCCTGAGATCCAGTTCCAAGTTATAGATCTTACGACTTCAGTTGATTAGAGACACAGGAACAGTTTTTGAGGTAGAGGCTGAGGGAGATGTCTGTAAGTCCTCCCTTACCTAATTGAGCTTCCAACATTTAACTTTATACAGTAACCATTAAAATTTCCTTAAACCTGAGAAGTTTTCCCCTCCATGGGGGTAGAAGACCACCATCATTGGGGTAGGGGTAAGAGAAAAGGAGGGAGAGAGATTTTGAGCTCCTTCTTAACATATAGCAATGGTTCTGGACCATGACTGTACATTAGAATCACCTTAAAATTGTTTTTAGTAGCTCAGCTCTCCTCCCTAGCCATATGTTATGGCCCCCCATTTGAGCCCCCACCAATTATTAGATTGGACACTGTGAAATTCCTGTTTTTCATAGTTTAAAAATGGGCAAACATTAGCTTGGCGCCCATAGCACAGTGGTTATGGTGCCAGCCACATACACCATACCTGGCAGGTTCGAGCCTGGCCCAGGCCTGCTAAACAACAATGACACCTGCAACAGAAAATGGTTGGGCATTGTGACGGGTGTCTGTGGTCCCAGCTACTTGGGAGGCCGAGGCAAGAGAATCACTTAAGCCCAAGAATTTGAGGTTGCTTTGAGGTATAATGCCACGGCACTCTATCGAGGGTGACAAAGTGAGACTCCGTCTCAAAATAAAATAAATAAAATAAAAATGGGCAAATATCCATAATTTTATATGGTTCAACCTAATAAGTAATAATGTCTGGGGGTGAGGCCCTAGGCATAATGCTTTTTAAAAGCTCCCTGACTATTAACTTGCAGCCAGGATTGAGACCCACTACTCTAGAAACTGCCAGTGTCTGTTTTTAGATGGGGCAGTTTATCTTCAAGTTAGAATTATTTTATTGCCTTTAAAGATATCATATTTTTCTTTTACTTTTTCACCTGTTGCTACTAATCATTGACATGGTTTTCTAACATTGAAATTATAATTGGCCTTATTTGCTGGTTTTAAATCCTTGGATTCAACTAACTGTGGATCAAAAAATACTTGGAAAAAAGAAACAATAAAAAAAATACAACAATAAATAATACAAGTGTAAAAAGCAATATAGTATAACTCTACACCATTTTATATCAGGGACTTGTAGGGGAAGATCCAATCCCCTGCGGATACTGAGGGACGAGTGTACTATTATAACACAGAGTAGAATGAGACATGTGGAGCTAAGGAAAGAAATGTAATGGATGTTGGGAATGTAATGGATCATTTCACTTTCAACAGAATGAAGTCTGAATTCCTTAGCCTGGGCTCACTGTTCATATCCAGTCATTTCCTACCTCTGACATACAAACCCTATGTTATGGCCAAGCTGGGATTTGGTCTAAAGGTCTGTTTACATGACCTTTCCTTTGCTTTAAGGCATAACTCAAGTCCTCCCTCTTCTGCAAAGTCTTCCTCTTTTGCACACCTTTCTCTACCATTCATAGTCATTTCCTATATAACACCCTTTCTTCCCCCTGACCCCTGAGACAGAGCCTTAAGCTGTCGCCCTGGGTAGAGTGCTGTGGCATCACAGCTCACAGCAACCTCCAGTTCCTGGGCTCAAGCGAGTCTCTTGCCTCCGCCTCCCAAGTAGCTGGGACTACAGGCGCCTGCCACAAAGCCCGGCCATTTTTTGGTTGCAGCCGTCATTGTTGTTTGGCAGGCCTGGGCTGGATTTGAACCCGCCAGCTCAGGTGTACGTGGCTGGCGCCTTAGCCCGTTGAACCACAGGCACCGAGCCCCTTTCTTCTTGTATTGTGTACTTGTTCCCCAACCCTCCTCCAGTTAGCTGATCCATAGCAACTAGCAGACCGCCCCAGCTATAGTAGATGCTAGCAAATGATATAGATGCTGGCAAGAACTACTTTTGCCAAATTATGATTCCAATTACACTTCAAATTGGATTCTTCTTTTTTGACACAGAGTCTCAACTCTGTCACCCTGGCTAGAGTACAAAGGCATCATCATAGCTTGCTGCAACTTCAAACTCCTAGGCTCAAGCTATCCTTCTGCCTTAGTCTCCTGAGTAGTTGGGACCTATAGGCATGCACCACCATGCCCAGCTTATTAAATTGGAATCTTCTAATGGACATCGACATGTCCTAGTTAAATGAACCCTCAAATTTCCTCAGGGTCATTTTCCATATGGGCATCTCTTTAATAGGGCAGTTTTCTTTTTCCCTTTCCACTGTCCATGACTCAGAAAAACCCAAATATAGGGGATTTTACCACTGTTCAATTCTTTCATCACTACTAGGAAAATGGGACACACTTCAGCCCACCTAACTGATTTGTTTTTATCTTTTTTGATTAGAGTAGCAGATTTCAAAATAGGATGTTCCATAAGCCAAGCAGCTCTTTGTCAGTCTGTTGAGAGTTGTTTATGGGGTACTGACCAAGTAGCAATAGAATCCCGTAGCTCCTCACAGAGTTCCAGAGTCAGTCCTAGGGGAATAAAGGCTCATTCCTTATTCCTCCTTACTTTCCCCAGGTAGCATGATCCTGTGCAAATCACTTAGATTCTCTAATCCAAAGTCCCTGCAGTTGTCTTTGGAAGGCGTTCACAGGCTTTTGCCATTATGTGTGGTGGGCGCCATATGTGGCCGTCACACTGAGAATTTGTCCAGACCAGCACATACCCTTCTACTCTATGCTTTTGGGGCTTGGGTGATCCTACTGGTTCCCATGTAATATATCTAGTTAATATCTTTATTAATAATAAAGATAGATTTATATGCTTTCTATTTTATAATATAAGGTAGGTGATGATAGATCATTTTCTATTTATGGAGAAAGCATACTTTCTATAGCCTTAAAAATACGTGTTATATTAATAGCTAAAATTTTGGGTAAGTAAAAGAAATGAAACTCTTTACGTGTTGCTTAATGTTAGATAATTATTTTTTGTCTTTCTTAGGCTGACATTTTAGATGTCAATCAGATATTTAAAGATTTGGCCATGATGATCCATGACCAAGGTGATCTAATTGGTAAGTATTACCGATACTTTTAACCTCAAGGTGAGTTGTTAGTATTTGTGTAAAAAGAAGTCACCAATGGTGGCACATGCCTGTAGTCCCACATTATTAGTAGGCTGAAGATCAAGGATCACTTGAACCTAGGAATTCAAGGCCAGCCTGGACAACATAATGAGACCCCATCTCTTAAAAAAAAAAAAAAATAGGGGCGGTACCTGTGGCTCATCGAGTAGGGTGCTGGCCCCATATACCGAAGGTGGCAGGTTCAAACCGGGCCTTGGCCGAACTGCAAAACAGAAAAATAGCCGGGTGTTGTGGCTGGCGCCTATGGTCCCAGCTACTTGGGAGGCTGAGGCAAGAAAATCGCCTAAGCCCAGGAGATGGAGGTTGCTGTGAGCTGTGTGACGCCATAGCACTCTACGAAGGGCGATAAAGTGAGACTCTGTCTCTAAAAAAAAAATAAATAAATAAAAAATAAAAGTAAGACATGTCAGCTATAGAATTAAAGTTTAGGAATGCCATTTAAAAAATTATTAAATGCATTTTCTTAGCAGTTGTCTTATATTGTCAAATGTAGGAATTAAACTGAGGCCTCATGAATACTCACCCCATTCACTTGCTATATTTTGGTAAGTCTTTGTTAGGAGAAATAACTTTCAGGTGCCCAGCTTTACTGTCCAGAAACTTGCACAATTTTGAGATTAGTAACCTTTTTTTGAAGCTTTCAATGTGTAAATAATTTCAGGTTTACAAAAAGTTGCAAAAATAAAAATACTACAGGCACTCCTTTATATCCTTTATCCAGATTTACCTCATGTTCTCTCTGTGTCTCATTTTCTCTCTCTATCTTTACATACATATACATGTATTTTTTTCTCAATCATTTATGGGTGAGTAGCATACATTGTAACCCCTTATGCCTAAATACTTCAGTGTTTTGTTTTGTTTTGTTGAGACAGAATCTGAGTAGACGAGGTTAGATTGCCCAGGTTAGAGTGCCATGGCGTCAGCCTAGCTCTCAGCAACCTCAGACTTGTGGTTTCACATAATCCTGCTGTCTCATTTTCCCAAGTAGCTGGTACTACAGTCACCTGCCACAATGCTCAGCTAATTTTTCTATTTTTATTAGAGACAGGTTCTTGCTCTTGACTCAGACTGTTCTCAAGCTCCTGAGTTCCAGGGATCTTCCTGACTAGGCGTGCTTGAGCTCAGGGTTTTAAGACCATCCTGAGCAAGAATGAGACCTGGTCTCTACTAAGGGTGAGGTGGTGCATGCCTACCAGCTACTCGGGAGGCTGAGGAAAGAGGATCGCTTGAGCCTAGGAATTTGAGGTTGCTGTGAGCTACATTGACGGCACTGCATGCTATCCAGGGTGACAGAGTAAAACTATCTCAAAAAAAAAGATCCTCCTGCTTCCCAGTGTGCTAGGATTACAGGCATGAGCCATGGAGCACAGTCAGGCTGTTCTCCTATTGAGGTAATAACTTTCAGTTTCATGGCGGGAGAGTTGGGATGATGGTAGTGAAACCTGTAACATCAGATATCTGTTCTGTTTGCAGCCTTGAAACATGTGAGTGTTCTGAAACATCTGCTTGTCTTTTTGCAGATAGTATAGAAGCCAATGTGGAAAGCTCAGAGGTGCATGTTGAAAGAGCCACTGATCAGTTACAACGAGCTGCTTACTATCAGGTAAAAGCAGGTACCAAAGAAAGTCACTCTCTGTGCTGTAGATGTCATAGGCCATCACAGTATATTGACATAATTGAGAATAGCTGCAGCCTTTTGCTTAAATTAGGCTTAGTCTTAGCCTAAAGGAAGAAGTCCCCATAATTTCAGTTCTACTTCCATTTTTAGTATTTCCCTTTGCAAATAGATCTTTTTTTTTTTGGCCTGGGCTGGGTTAGAACCCACCACTTCCGGCATATGGGGCGGGCGCCCTACTCCTTTGAGCCACAGGCGCCACCTGCAAATGGATCTTCAAAAAATCATTTAACCTTGATAAACTTGGCTTGGCGCCTGTGGCTCAAGCGACTAGGGCGCCAGCCACATACACCTAAGCTGGCGGGTTCGAATCCAGCCTGGGCCCACCAAACAACAATAATGGCTGCAACAAAAAATAGCCGGGCTATGTGGCAGGCGCCTGTAGTCCCAGCTACTAGGGAGGCAGAGGCAGGAGAATGGCTTGAGCCCAGGAGTTGGAAGTTGCTGTGAGCTGTGATGTCACGGCACTCTACCCAGGGTGACAGCTTGAGGCTCTGTCTCAAAAAAAAAAAAGAAACCTTAATAAACTTACTAGAATCCTCTTAGCTGCAAAGCTGACCTCATACTAGCAGGATACCTAAGTCTAGTATAAGGCTAAACTAATATTCTAAACAGCCAAAATATATTTCAGATAGAGGCACAGTTAAAGTAGGGCTTCATAGATTCTGCATGTTGTCTGTTGCCACAGAAAATGGACATAGAATCAACTTTTGACTGCTATTAATATATGAATAAATAGGGGTTAATCATGATGGAACTAACTGTTCCTATAAGTGAAATCCTTCTATATATTAATTGACTCCTAGGTTTTAAGGCTTATCAGGGTCTTTAATGTGAATGAGGTCCTTCTCATTTCCTATCAAGTTGGTGTTGCATGGCTTTTTGAAATAAATAGCATTTTAGTCATTTTTCACATTCCTCAAAAAGCTACATTTTACCTGGGAATGCTCTTAAAGAAATTTGTATTTAATAATAGTATTTTCTTTAAAAAACTATGTGATGATTGGCTCAGCGCCTATGGCTCAGCGACTGGGGCACCAGTCACGTACATTAGAGCTGGCAGGTTTGGATCTAGCCTGGGCTTGCCAAACAACAATGATAACTACAACCAAAAAATGGCCAGGCGTTGTGGCAGGTACCTGTAGTCCCAGCTACTCGGGAGGCTGAGGCAAGAGAATTGCCTAAGCCTAAGAGCTGGAGGTTGCTGTGAGCTGTGATGGCATGGCACTCTCCTGAGGGTGACAAAGTGAGACTCTGTCTCTAAAAAAAAAAAGAAAGAAATAATTAAGTAAATTATATACATCCACTCATTTGTTTTATGAGACATAAGAGATGTTTATGAAGAGTTTGTAATAACAGAAAAATGTTTATGCTAAATATTAAGTGTGAAAAATAAACATCATACAGTATGATCCCAATGATGTCAAATAACAGTATATATAGGGCGGTGCCTGTGGCTCAGTGAGCAGGGCACCGGCCCCATATACCGAGGGGCAGGTTCAAACCCAGCCCCAGCCAAACTGCAACAAAAAAATAGCCGGGCGTTGTAGCAGGTGCCTGTGGTCCCAGCTACTCAGGAGGCTGAGGCAAGGGAATTGCCTAAGCCCAGGAGTTGGAGGTTGCTGTGAGCTGTGTTATGCCACGGCACTCTACCGAGGGCAATAAAGTGAGACTCTGTCTCTACAAAAAACAAAACAAAACAAAACAGTATATATAGATAAAAGATCAGAAAGAAGGCCAGGCACGGTGGCTCACGCCTGTAATCCCAGCACTTGAAAGCCAGAGGCAGGTGGATTGCCTGAGCTCACAGGTTTGAGTTCAGCCTGAGCCAGAGCAAGACCTCATCTCTAAAAATAGTCGGCTCGGTGCCTGTGGCTCAATGGGCTAAAGCGCCAGCCACATACACCTGAGCTGGCGGGTTCGAATCTAGCCCGGCCCACCAAACAACAAGGATGGCTGCAACCAAAAAATGGCCAGGCATTGTGGCAAGCGCCTGTAGTCCCAGCTACGTGGGAGGCAGAGGCAGGAGACTCGCTTGAGCCCAGGAATTGGAGGTTGCTGTGAGCTCTGATGCCACAGCACTCTATCCAGGGTGACAACTTGAGGCTCTGTATCAAAAAAAAAAAAAAATAGCCGGGTGTTGTGGTGGGTGCCTGTAGTCCCAGCTACTTGGGAGGCTGAGGCAAGAGAATCACTTAAGCCCAGGAATTTGAGGTTGCTGTGAGCTATGATACCATGGCACTGTACCAAGGGTGACAAAGTGAGACTCTGTCTCAGCAACAACAACAAAATCAGAAAGAAATACAATCAAAATGTCGACAGTTTATCTGTGAGCAATTATGCTGTCTTTCTATTTGCTTATATATATTTTTTGCAAATGAACATAAAATTTTATAAAAGGGTCCAAGTGCAAGGGCTCACACCTGTAATTCTAGCACTCTGGGAGGCCAAGGCGGGTAGACTGCTTGAGTTCACAAATTCAAAACCAGCCTGGGCAAGAGCCAGACCCCTTCTCTAAAAATAGCTAGGTATTGGGGTGGGTGCCTCTAGTCCCAGCTATTGGAAGGCTGAGGCAAGAGAATCTTAGAGCCCAAGATTTTGAGGTTGCAGAGAGCTATGATGTCACAGCACTCTACCCAGGGCGACATATTCTATTTTGTTTTTTTTTTCACCTCTGTCTTAAAAAAAAAAAATAGAATATGTATATTGACCATGCCAATGAAATATTTTAAGAAGGGAAAAAATTGTATTAAAATTGTAATATTCAATATATAGTGATAATAAAAGATGAATACAAGTCAATTTGAGCACCTCTTATAACTGCAAAAGTTAAATGTGATTTGATTATTACAAATTTAATAAGGTTTTTTCCTTTCTTAAAATGTTCATACATTTTTTTGTCATCTTCTGTGCATAAATACCTTATTTATTGCAAATAATGCCTAGCAGTGTAGGTATAGCTCCTTTGTAAAATTCTATTTGGAGACCTGGAAATTAAAACTTGCACTACTGCCTAGTACTGGAGACTGTTAAGACTTTGTGAAAGTCTCTGCATATTTCTGCATGGATAGAGTTAATTTTAAATTATAAGGGGCAGTTTGTTGAAGCAGTTTTGGAGTCTTAGATATAAAATTTTTACTTGTTTCATAAGTTTCTTCTTTACATATTTCTTTCCTCAGAAAAAATCTCGCAAGAAGATGTGTATCCTGGTGCTTGTCCTGTCAGTGATTGTTACAATCTTGGGACTTATTCTCTGGCTAGTTTATAAAACGAAGTGATTGCCTCAGACCCTTCTCCACTGAGCTGTGTTCAAGGGCAAGTGCTTGTTGGAGTCTTGCCGGAACAAACTGATCACAAGAAGAAAGCATACACCAGAATGTCCTGTAATAATTTAGTTAGAAACTAACTACTAACTAGTACTTGGAATTAGTGACCCATGGAGACAGTATTTATCAATTTATTGATTTTATTGATTTCTCAAATTAGGAATTAACTTATGCGGATTTGCTTTCTCTTGCCTTCTGATGTCCCTTCATCCTAAGTGTTTACTGAAAATTCCGTTCTAGATATTCTTGCTTTGACAGGTGACACTACACTCTTGTAACGTTGTCTTTTATGTGTATACAAAATGTACCTTTTTACTTGCAACTGAGATAGAATTACTTTCTGACACCCAGAAACTGTATAATAGGCCAGCAATTTTTATTATTTAACATTTTAATTTAGATTTCTAGGAAGCCTATTCTCTGTTTAGAAAGATTTTGGCTCTATATTTAATCCATTAAAAAATTGCACATGTGATTCAGAATAAACAAAAAGTATCTATTTGAGCTGGGTTGGTACATGTTACTAATCTAGTTTTAAAGTCGACTTCATTATCTGCTAGTACCATCCACAGCAGTCCATCCTCATGCACACTAAGCCACCTTGTCCACTTTTTAAATAGGTTAATTTAATTAATATTACTATGCTCTATGGGGTTGCTCTCCCACCTGTCTGCATAGAAAGGGAGAATAGACACAGCATGCTTTTGAAAAGCAAATAGAATTGTTTGGAATGATTTAATCTTTTTGTTGTTGTTATTCCATTGTGGTTCTACATTCCTGGTGAATGATGAATGTTGCTGTCAAAAGACTGCCCCCTACCCTAAAAGGGTTTCTGGGCATTTGATGGCAGGAAGATTTTAAAAAGATTAGACTGAAGTTGGTTTAAAATTTAATCCTGTGAACCGGCGATAAATCAAAGAAAAGGTTCATTTTTGTAAATAATACTGGTTTGGAATAGTGATGTTAGACTTACCCGTAATTTATGAACAAGAAATTAATCTCTCCATGCATAGTTTTAGACCAAAAAATGTTTCAATAAAATTGGTGTCTTGTAATAGAAATGTTGTCCACTTCCCTTTTTCACAGGCCTAGAACAGTTAAAGGGAACATAATTTGTTTAGACTGTCACGTAAATGTGAATTGGGCCAACTTTGGTTCATCCTTAAGTGAATTAGAGGATTTGGCTATCCTGGGTATATTTATATTCTTTATTTCATTCCCCTTAATGTTGCTTAATTTTCTAAACTAAACTGATGTGGACAGTAGGGAAATAAGGGCCCAAATGCATAAGTTTCTTTGCACCCTTGCATTTAATACAAATAAACATTTTTAAAGCTTTTGTAGTAAGTTTTTATGAGTTAACATCCGAATGCATTAGGTATTAGGTAATGTCCTGTTATTAGAATAAATGAGACTTCAAGAAGACTGGAGACCAGGCGAGGGTTGGTTTAGGGTGGAAGAGTTGTTTCTTCCTTTTCTTGCAAAACAAGATAGAGCCCAGACAACATCTTCAGAGATAATTCCTTGGTTCTTTGATCATTGCCCTCTGAGCTCCAAATTGCAATTGAAGTTGGATACATCATTTGTAACATTCGGTGGGAAGGGGGGGTCTTAGTTGTGAAAAACTATTTGCATTTAGGTAAAATAAAATGGCCACAATTTGCTTTATGCTAACACTGTGCAATCCAGTGGTAGTTGTAATGATGGTCATAGAGAACAAATAGGAATGTGGCCTAGAATTTGAAAGTTCCCAAAGAAGTTCTACTAAGTGGTCCTAATAAACCTATTCACAGACCCTTCCGGATCTGTGCTTGATTATCATTGGGCGGACTATCATCTAAGTCCAGGGTTCTTAGCTGTGGCTTTAAATTAAAAACTTTTAAAATATACTGATACCTTGATTCCCCCTATTTCAGAATTCTAATTTAATTAATCAGGAAAAATAGCCTGGGCACAGGGATTTTTAAAGGCCCCAGGTAATTTTTATGTGTTAACTATGATTGAGAACCCTTTAGGTCAAAAACTAAACTGGGTTGCAAAAGTCCTGCTGAGGGGCTTGGCGCCTGTGGCTCAACGGACTAAGGTGCCAGCCACGTACACCTGAGCTGGCGGGTTCAAATCCAGCCTGGGCCCACCAAACAACAATGTCGGCTGCAACCAAAAAATGGCCAAGCGTTGTGGCGGGCACCTGTAGTCCCAGCTACTTGGGAGGCGGAGGCAGGAGACTCGCTTAAGCCCAGGAATTGGAGGTTGCCGTGAGCTGTGATGCCACAGCACTCTATCCAGGGTGATGGCTTGAGGCTCTGTCTCAAAAAAAAAAAAAAAAAGTCCTGCTGAGGGTATTTGGACAAATCACATAATGTATAGGTTCTAAATTTTCTCAGTCGTGCTTTTTCAGCTACAAAATTTACTGATTATAAGGAGTATGGGGTTTCGTCTGAACATACAAATTATATATTTGCCTCCATATTCCTTTCCTTTTCTCATCCTCTTTTCTGTTTTCTTTATGGACTGTTCAATGAGAAATCTAACATTCTCTCTTCAAGTGAATTAAAACTATATAGGCTGTATAGGCTAAAGTAGAAATGCCATTCTGGCCACTTCATCTAGGAATGTTGCAGAATAAGAACTTGCTAGGTGATAGACGGATGCTCCCAGGGCACTTGTGTGTGTGTGTGTGTGTCCACTAAGGGGTAGAGATAGGAGTGTTTGCCCACTGCAATGCACTGTCATATTCTCAAGCTAAACATAACACTGCCTTATACCACTTGGCAAAAATATCAGATTGAAATTACTATTCAGTCTGTGCGAAGTAAAACACTCTGAGCCTCTTCCTGTCATTTCCTTCCTTTTTCTTTTCTTTCTTTCTTTTTTTTTTTCTATTCAGAGATGGTTCTTAGCCATGGGAATGATGCAGCTTTTGCTTTTGGTCACTAAGTGCAGACTAGAACCCAACTCAGATCTCCATCCATTAGCTGGGGAATCATCTGTTTCTTCCCTGCTTTTCTGAGCATGTTAGTGCATCCCTAGACTAAAAGTATTTTTCAGTATTGCTTTCTAGCATCCCAAAATATAACTACTTTAGAATCTCATTTGAAAGATTTTGATTCTCATCAACTGATCCCAATTCTTTTAGACCAACTACGTAGTTCATTTTAACACTTTGCAAAATGAAATTTGATTGACAGTATGGCACTTAATTTTTAAAGAATAAACTTGCAATACTACAGTTTTTAATTTTGGACTGTGATTAGGATCAAGTTTTTACCAGTCCAATGAGAAAAATGAGAACAATGAGAAAAACGGTGTTTTTTAAAAGTTCTATATGAGGCGGGGCTCACTGGCTCATGCCTATAATCCTAGCACTCTGGGAGGCCAAGGAGGGTGGATTGCTTGAGTTTAGGAGTTCAAGACCAGCCTCACCAAGAGCCAAAACTAGTCAGCTATATGCCACAACAATCTACCCAGGGTGACAGACTGAGACTCTGTCTCAAAAGTAAAAAAAGTTCCATCTGAGTCTGAGATTATTTCAACTTTTATTTTATTTTATTTTATTTTTTTGAGACAGAGTCTCAAGCTGTCACCCTGGGTAGAGTACCATGGTGTCACAGTTCACAGCAACCTCAAACTCTTGGGCTTAAGTGATCCTCTTGCCTCAGCCTCCCAAGTATCTGGGACTACAGGCACCCGCCACAATGACCAGCTAGTTTTTGGTTATAGTTGTCATTGTTGTTTGGCGGTCCTGGGCTGGATTTGAGTCCACCAGCTCTGGTGTATGTGGCTGGCACCCTAGCCACTTCAGCTACAGGCGCCGAGCTGATTTTATTTTTTGAGACAGTCTCACTTTGTCACCCCTGGTAGAATGCTCTGGCGTCATACCTCACAGCAACCTCCAACTCTTGGGCTCAAGCAATCCTCTTGCCTTAGCCTCCCAAGTAGCTGGGACTACAGGTGCTCACTACAACACCCGGCTGTTTTTTTAGAGACAGGGTCTGTCTCTGACTCAGGCTGTTCTTGAACTCCTGAGCTCAGGCAATCCACCTGCCTTGGCCTCCAGAGTACTAGGATTATAGGTGTAAGCCACCTCACCCAGCCTCTCAACTTTTTGAAGAGAATATACGTGTGTGTGTGTGTATGTGTATGTATGTGTGCATATATATATTTTTTTATTTTGAGATAAGGTCTTAGTCTGTTGCTTGTGTTAGAGTGCAGTGCTGTCTTCATAGCATATTGCAATCCTAAACTCCTGGGCTCAGGCAATCTTTCTGCCTCTGCCTCCTGAGTAACTAGAACTACAGGTATGTATTACCATGCTGAGCTAACTTTTCTATTTTTATTTATCTATTTATTTATTATTATTATTTTGAGATAGAGTCTCACTATGTCGCCCTCGGTAGAGTGCTATGGCATCACAGCTCACAGCAACCTCAAACTCTTGGGGTTAAGTGATTCTCTTGCCTCAGCCTCCCAAGTAGCTGGAACTACAGGCACCTGCCACAATGCCCGGCTATTTTTTGTCACAGTTTTCTTGTTGTTTAGCTGGCCTGGGCTGGGTTCAAACCCGCCAGCCTTCATGTATGTGGCTGGCACCATAACCACTGTGCTATGGGCGACAAGCCTAACTTTTCTATTTTTTATAGAGATGGGATCTTGCTCTTGCTTAAACTGGTCTCAAACTCCTGGCCTCAGATGATCCTCCTGCCTTAGCATCCCAAAGTGCTAAGATTACAGGCATGAGCCACTGCACCTAGCCTAAAAGAATATTACAAAAATGAAAAGGTGTTGCTGTTGGATGGCAGGCTTCATTTTTAAATTTGGCAAAGTAAAAGCTGACATTCCTATGTTTCCTTTTTTGGTCTGTGACATCTCAAAAGTCTGTGAACTACTTATCTTGAGTAGCCCCATCATTTTACTACTAAAGAAGGTTAGGCCAGAAATGGCAGTTTGATATAGGAATTCAAAGGCTTGAGGAGGTGCTCTGAGTGTCAATGGTCATTTTGGAGATAATATTTGAGCCCTTAATATCAGTAAATTGCTATGTTAAATACTTTACATTTATTATAACCACAAAACCATCTACAACATGTATTTTCTTATCTCTCCTTTGAAGCTGAGGCATATTAAGTAACCTACCTAAGGTGACACAACTTATAAGTGATGGAGTCAGGATTTGATCTCAAGCACTCGGACCTCAAAACTACATCTTTAGATACTATATGCTATCTCATGCATCACTGCTACAAAGTGACCTGCTTACTACCTCTGCCATGAAGCTTTCCCTAAAAATGTGGAGAAGCAGCAGTTGCTACCCAGCTTTTCATAAACATCCTTTCTTCTGTAAGCACCTTGTGAACTTCATTTACCACCTTGCTAAATGAAGCCTCCTGCTAACACTGTTTATATACCCAGTGAGAAAATGTTTTCAGTGTCTATTGGATCACTCAAATCATCTCAAAGATTTTTTTTAAGTTTTCTGTCATTGGTATGCTAATATCTTTAGATTTTATTCCAAGAAAAACTATCAAATTAATCTCTCTCTGTTGAGATACCAAAATCCAAAGGCAGCTAGCCCATCATCTTTTCATTTCAAAAGGTTCAGGGTGTTGATTGCTGCCCTCCTGTTGGCTGGTCTACACTAACATCATTGGTGCCCCAAAAAAGAGCATTTTGCTTTATATGGGCCTATGTAAGTACAAGATGCCACTCTATCAAAGGCCAGTGTGAATATAAGCTATGCTGGAAACAGATTATGGCCAAGGAGTAAAAAACTGTAAGGGTAAGACGAATAATTAGCTTTTATGTTTCTCAGGTATAGTATAATCAGCTCTAGAATCACGCACAGAAGCTGAGAAATTGAAAGGCAAAGTTGACATAAGATGCCATAAGGTCACTGATAGCTAGAAATGGCTTCAACACCACCTTACACCTGAAAGGGATACAGAACCTCAAAGGTCCACACAATCTCTACAGACAAAAGTGTCTTCTGTTACACTCAAACACACTTTTGAGACTATTCAATTCATTCTCAAAAAATCATATCTTGTGTTCAAAGGAGGGAGCCATAGTATCATTTCTGTTGTCTGGAAACCAACTTTAGAATTGTGTTTTTCCTATCAGCCTAAGTCTTTTTTTTTTTGAAACAGAGTCTCACTATGTTGCCCTTGGTGGAATGCCACAGTGTCACAGCTCACAGCAAACTCCAGCTCTGGGGCTTAAGCGATTCTATTGCTTCAGCTTCCCAAGTAGCTGGGACTACAGGTGCCTGCCACAACGCCCTGCTATTTTTTGTTGCACTTGTCATTGTCGTTTAGCTGGCCTGGGCTGGGTTTGAACCCACCAGCCTTGGTGCATGTGGCTGGCACCATAACCACTGTGCTATGGGCACTGAGCCCCTATCAGCCTAGTCTTAATTTGGAATCACAAGGCTGAAAAAGGAGGATATTAATAGGCTGTTTGACAAGTGATCTGATTCGTTGCCATCCTTGCTGGATGAGTTTGTTGTGATTTTCAAGGTTATAGGAAAAGGTGAATCTCCAACCTACTTAAGAGTCGAGAGTTTAAAAATCCAGTTAATGTTACATTGCAGTTACATCTTGAGGCTTGGAGGATTGATCAAGGGCAAAGCTTTCTGAATGGGCTGATTTTCTACTTAAGACCTACAAAACCAGTTGCAAGGAATCAAGAAAAGAAATATTGGGCGGCACCTGTGGCTCAAAGGAGTAGGGCGCCAGCCCTGTATACTGGAAGTGGTGGGTTCAAACCCAGCCCCCGCCAAAAACTGCAAAAAAAAAAAAAAAGAAGAAGAAGAAAAGAAAAATGCTTTCATTAGCCAGGTGTGGTGACACATATTTGTAATCCCAGCTACTTGGGAGATTGAAACAGAAGGATGCCTTCAGCCCAGGAGTTTGAGTTTGCAGTGAGCTATGATAATGCCACTGCACCCTGGCCCAGGCAGCAGTCTGAGGCCCTACCTCAAAAAAAAAAAAAAAAAAAAAAGACTTGTATCTTAGAGATTTCTTGCTGAGCAGTGCCTTTTGCTGGGTGAATACTTTGAAATTGTTTTCTTTAAAAAAAAGAAAAACTTGACAGATAATCCTGTCAAGTTTTCAACAAAAGTGAAAAAGAGATGCTAATAATTATGATTATAGCAACATCAAAGCGTGAGAGTAGTGATTAATGACCATGGCCTTTGGTGTCATAGATTTAGGTTTGAATCCTCCTTCCCAGGGTGAGGCTAGGCAACTCAATCTCTCTAAGACTCTACTTAGGCATTATATTTTAATGATACCTATCTCAAGAGAGTTGTGAGAGCCAGGTTCCATGGCTCACACCTGCAATCATCACACTGTGGAAGGCTGAGGCAGGAGGATCCCTTGAGCTCAGGAGTTCAAGACTAGCCTGAGCAAGAGAGACCGGTTTCTACTAAGAATAGGTGGCGCCTGTAGCTCAAGCGGCTAAGGTGCCAGCCACACACACCAGAACCGGTGGGTTCGAATCCAGCCTGGGCTTGCCAAACAACAATGACAACTACAGGGCAGCGCCTGTGGCTCAGGGAGTAGGGCACCTGCACCATATACCAAGGGTGGCAGGTTTGAACCCGGCCCCAAACTGCAACAACAACAACAAAAATAGCTGGGTGTTATGGCGGGTGCCTGTAGTCCCAGCTACTTGGGAGGCTGAGGCTAGAGAATCTCCTAAGCCCAAGCGCTGGAGGTTGCTGTGAGCTGTGACACCACAGCACTATACCGAGGGCAACAAAGTGAAACTCTGTCTCTAAAAAAAAAAAAGAAAGAAAAAAAGAAAAATGACAACTACTGGCAAAAAAATAGCTATACACAGCGATCATTTGGACGCCTGCTTTCTGATTGTTGGATTTGCTCCTGGCTGCAGTTTGTCAAAGAGTGTTTATGAACCCCTAATGCAGATTCTCTGATCACCTACAGACACTCTCAAGGCCCAGACGTGGATTAGAAGTAGGGAGCAGCTTTCTGGAGAGGGGTCGGTAGAGGAAAAACAATACGTGGTCACTCCAATGTCCGAAGTTTGCCGTCCAGCCTCTCTGTAGGTTGAGGGCAACAGGCTGACAGTGCTAACATAAGCCCTAGAGGAGGATGCAGATACAAGACTTTAAAGCCCAGGAGGGTTTGTTGGAGGAGACTGACACCCCTCCCCCACAGCCTCTTTGCCTTTAACACCTTCTGGCCATGGAAAGCTCTAAACTTAGAGACTTTCAGTTAAGGCTACCTCTCTCAAACACTACTAAAAAAGACCTCAAAATCGGTTCCAAGTCCCCATAGAAACACCACCCCGCTTACGTGCGTGCGTGCGTGGGCGCGCGTGCGCACAGGCTGCTGGGATGCCGCCGCCTACCCTCAATTCGGTCTTCCAGTTTCCCGGCGTGCTTCGGGCCCGCCAAATGGGAGGGGGAGACGCAAGATGGCGGCAGCCGTGAACTCAGGCTCCAGCCTCCCGCTGTTCGACTGCCCGACCTGGTGAGTGGCGGGGCGGCCTGGGCTGGAGTGGCTTGGCCTGAGCTAGCCTGGGCTGGAACGGCGGCTCATTTATTGCGACGATGCAAGGGGCTCAGAGACCATGGAATGGTTGAGGAAAAACTGTAAGCTGTGCCGGGCCGGACGACGTGTGGAGGAGCTGGGAGCCTGGAGCCCGGGCCCAGAAACTGAAGAAACCTGGGGTAGAGGGCTCAAAGGCGCTCACTAAGGCAGCCCCTTGGGCGGCCAGCCGGTCGTCCGGGCGCCTCGGGGCTTTGGCCCCGAACTTATCTACAGCTCCTGACTTGAGTGCCCGGTGCTCTTGCGGAGCACGGTACCTGGCCCCCTGCTGTACGTCCCGAGCACGCTCGAGCCCGCTTCCCGGCCCCGACCAGAGCCCCCTGTGTCGTGGCTGCCTTCCCTGTGCGGTACTCTTCTGTCTTCCCCAGACTGGGAGCTCCCTGTGGACAAGGATGGCGCTAACTTACCCTCGTGTTCTCAGTGACCAGCGCGAAGCCCAGCACAAGTGGGCATTCGTAATTTTTGAAATGAACCTTTTCTCGTCCCTTCAGAAGTTCTTGGAAATAATGGAATAATTTAATTTTGTCTTTTATTATGGTACAAGATCAATAAATATGAGTTGCCTTGCAAGGAGACGCGTCCAAGTTAAGAGCTTTTTCTTCTGTAGCTTATCGTAGTGTATCGTTTATGTTACTCATCTCTGCTTCCCGTTATATTGGGATCCTCAAGGGTAAAGATTGTCTGATGCAGCTTTGTGTTCTCAGCTCCTGGCCTTGAGTCAGGCACACAGTAGGAATTCAGAAAGTATCTACTGGATGTAACATTTTTTTTCCTGTTCCCTGGACAAAATGGGCTTTTGTCCAGCCCACTGTCGTTTCAGCAACTGCTATAGATTAGGGCAGGATTGCGAGATGACTATGTTGCATTTTCAATTAGATAGACAAGGATACATTTTTTATGTCCAAATGTAAGGGCTCTGGCAGGGTTGTTCGAACTTCAAATTAATAAACCCAAGAAGCAACTGAAATGTGTCACTATCTTCTGGATCCCTTTGTGCTTTCGGAATACCCAGTTGCTTCAGTCTACAAATTTTATTCCATTTTGGTCCCTTGCTGTAGTGATTTCAAAATTTGGACCAGGATGCAAACATAGAAGAGACTATTTGAGATCAGCTGCTGTTTTCTTAGTGTCTGTTATGTATCAAGTGCTGTTAGGTGCTTTGACACTGGGGTACCCCCCCTTGGATGGCATGGCTATAGGAGTGTAAATGAAAGTTCCCTTAATTATGCTGTTGTAGAAAGACCTGTTCAAGGGTAACATATATCTTGTGTTCATTTGGTACCTGGTTTCATGGGACATGATTTTTTTTTTTTTTTTTTTGCGTTTTTTTTTTGGCCAGGGCTGGGTTTGAACCCACCACCTCCGGCATATGGGGCCGGCGCCTTACTGCTTTGAGCCACAGGCGCTGCCTGACATGATTTTTATTTATTTATTTATTATTATTATTTTGTTGTTGTTGTTGCAGTTTTTGGCTGGATCGGGTTTGAACCCACCACTTCTGGTATAGGGGGCTGGCGTCCTACTTAAGGCACAGGTGCCGCCCAGGGACAAGATTTTTAATTCCCCTCATTCTCTTTGTACCTCTGATTTGGTCTCAGAGCTCAGGGCAGTACCCTCTGCTTATTCTATGATAAGACTAATCTTGTCTATCCCCAAATAGCAGGTGATTTATACTGCCTTTATATGGTATTAGGGTAGTGGCAAATCTCAGATTCAAACTCCAGGTGACCATAATACCCCCTGCTACAGTTCTTGGTGCTCTCTGTGTGGCTTTCTTTCCAAGGTGAATATCCAGTGTTGAAATATAGGTTTCTTTGGTGCTGATCTAAATACAGATCCACTAAAATCCATTTTAGAGCATTTGAATCACTGGGGACATGTCAAACGTAGAATGGAGCTATAATAACAGTGAAGTAGATGACATTTCTGCTTGAACATGAACTAATTATAGGTTGGTAGGAGAACGGCAATGTTGAATGGGACAATAATTGTAAATAGCATTTATTAACTTGACCTGAAAGTGCTTTTCTTCATTCTTTTTTTCAGGGCGGGTAAGCCTCCTCCTGGTTTACATCTAGATGTAGTCAAAGGAGACAAACTAATTGAGGTATGGAAATAGATGTCTCCCCCCACCCCCAACGATGCCAAGGATTTTTGCCAGTGACTCACTTTCCACCCCCTCTCTTGTGCTTTGTTTTCCAGCAATGCTATTTTCTTTCATCCTGAATTATTTTTATATTACAAGCACATGGTGATATAACACATTCAAAGCTTATATCTACCACAGACACTCAGTTTTTTGTGACTTTTCTCACCTTCCAACAGTGCAAGGTGGATGGGTTCCAATCTTACTGGAGGCCCTGTTAACTTGGTGATTTCCCTCTTTCCAGTACGTGGAGTTTTGTAGAAAGTACACAATATGTAATAACTGAAGAAGAAAGTGAAAGCTATATATTGAGTTTAACTTTTAAGCTGCTTTTGTGAGATTCAGGACCACTTTTCTCAAAAAAGAGAATGGAATGGTGGTGAAATTTATTCGTTCATTCAAAACATTTGTTTAGTGTTTACTATGTTACTGTGTTTACTATGAGCCAGTTACTGTGCTCAGCATAGGGAATACAACAGTGAGCCAAACAAACATGATTTCTAACCTCAAGTCATCCAGCAGGAGAGACAGAATCGCACCAAAAAATTACATAATTATAATTGAAATAAGTATTATAAAGAAAAATTTTATACATAGTTTTTAGAGTGAACCCTACATAGAACTCAAAGAGAACATGAGTTTTTATTAGCTATTACGTTCTCTAAGTTTTTCTTAATCCTTATAGTATATTTATTTGCCAAAAAATGGAGATTAAGGCCAGGCACAGTGGCTCACTCCTGTAATCCTAGCACTCTGGGAAGCTGAGGTGGGTGGATTGCCTGAGCTCACAAGTTCAAGACCAGCCTGAGCCAGAGCGAGACCTCATCTCTAAAAATAGCTGGGTGTTGTGGCTGACACTTGTAGGCCCCAGGTACTCAGGAGCTGAGGCAAGAGAATCGCTTGAGGTTGTTGTGAGCTGTGATGCCATGGCACTATACTAGGGCGACAAAGTAAGACTCTGTCTATAAAAAAGAAATAGAGATTAAGCCCACTATGGCCATGTAGCTGTTAGTCTCCATGTCTTAGACCAATTTTGTGTTCATTTGCTTGGCTAGATTTAGGCTCAATGCCCCATTATTGAATGCAGTTGTTTTTCTTGGTATAATAAAATCATTACAAGTCCAAGGTTGCTAACTTGAAAAGCTATCTGAGATCTTTTCAAGGATGTTCTGTAAATATATTGTTCTCACTTTTAGAATGTTTTAGAGATAGCCAGCTATTTTGGGAAGTATTATGATATGCATGGGTTTAATGACTTCTCCTGTTACTAATTCATAATGGCCTTGGCTAGTCATGTAGCACCCCTTTGTCATGGGTTCTTCTATCTTAAAGATTGAAAACTTCAAGATTATTCAAGAAAATAATTTAGCTAAAATGTCTGTAAAACCTCTTTTTACTATAGATTGTTCTACAGATAAAAAAATTTGTTTGTTAAATGGCATGAAGTTTGAAGACATAAAGGAATCTATTGCTAGAGTTTAGTTGGCAACAAGAAACGGACAAGGAGGCCTAGCCTTAGTAATAACATTACATTCCTTTGTGAAATGATTTATATTTCGAAAGCACACTTAATTTGTCAAGCACTCCTCAGAATACTGGTTTCCATTAGCTGATAGTGTTCTCTGTCTTTCAGTACTTATATGTGCTGAATTGCCACACAGTTGTTAAGTTGTACTGTTTAGATACTTTGTATTGTTCTTGAGAGGAATAGACCTGAGATTAGTTTATTTTTAAGGATTTAAACTTGATCAGCACTTGATACTAACCAAGCTATCTATATCCTAGCCTTATGTCACAGGCTTGTGATATGTTGTGATAGCTGGGTTTAAGAAGTGCAATATTGAAACAAAAGCCATGAGTCTTTTAAGCCCAGTGTGTAAAGATACACTCTGAGTTATAACTTAGAGGCACAATAAAATAGTGGTAGTGACTAAGAAGTTATGGCGTTAGTGACTATTGAAGGACCAACACAAGATTTGTTGTATCTTAGCTGGAAATAAAATAAATATTTATACTATTTCAAAAAAAGATAAAAGACCAACACATTGTATGTATTTCATTCACTTAGAAGAAGCACATTATCCAATAGATAACACATTTCCTGGATTCTAAGATATACTATTTTCTGTTATAATTCTATACATTTCTGTAATTGGGATGCCTTTAATAGTGAATATGTACTTTTAATTTGGGGGTCCTTTCTCTCTTTCCCCTCAAATCCCTAAATCTCTTTGGCAACCCAGAGTTAAGGAAATTTAATTTTAGGCTCGGCGCCTGTGGCTCAACAAGCTAAGGCGCCAGCAATGTACACCTGAGCTGGCGGGTTCAAATCAAGCCCGGGCCCGCCAAACAATGATGGCTGCAACCAAAAAATGGCTGGGCGTTATGGCGGGTGCCTGTAGTCCCAGCTACTTGGGAGGCTGAGGCAGGAGACTCGCTTGAGCCCAGGAATTGGAGGTTGCTGTGAGCTGTGATGCCACAGCACT
>CAUYRH010060666.1:0-56694 GCA_963574655.1 Perodicticus potto
AAGGAACCCATACACCTATATATACCCTGAGGCTAGAGGCCTAGAGGAGGAGACGGGGAAAGACCAGGAGCGGAACTGAGAGCGCTTCTCTCTCCCTACTTGAAATCTCTCCCACTACCAGGAGCTTTGGTGTTTTCTGTATTCTTTTCTGTAAATCAATTCTGTCTTATCACGGACAGGTGGGGGGGGGGGAAATAATGTAATTAAGAATAATAAAATACATGTATTTAAAAAAAAACAACTTTTTGATTTATTGATCTGTTGTATAATTCTTTTGTTTTCAATTTCATTTAATTCAGCTCTAATTTTGGTTATTTCTTTTCTTCTGCTGGGTTTTGGGTTGGAATGTTCATCCTTCTCCAGTTGCTTGAGATGTCCCATTAAGTTATTAACATCCTCTCTTTCCGTTTTCTTTAGGAAGGCTTGCAAGGATATAAATTTCCCTCTTAGGACTGCCTCTGCAGTATCCCAGAGGTGTTAATTCATATATTCATTGTCGTTTTGTTCCAAAAATTTGGTAATTTCCTTCTTAATCTCGTCTATGACCCAGCTATCCTTCAGCATAAGGTTATTTAGCTTCCATGTTTTTGTATGAGTATGCAGATTCCTGCTGTTATTGAGTTCAACTTTTATTCCATGATGGTCTGAGAAGATGCAAGGAATAATTTCTTTTTTTAAATAGTTGCTGAGGTTAGACTTGTGACCTAGGATGTGATCAATTTTGGAGTATATTCCATGGGCTGATGAGAAGAATGTGTATTCAGTTTTGTTGGGATGAAATGTTCTGTAGATGTCTATTAAATCCAGATGTTGAATGGTTACATTTACATCCAAAATTTGTTTGCTTAGCTTCTTTTTGGAGGATCAGTCCAACACTGCTAAAGGGGTGTTAAAATCCCCGAATATTATGGAGCTGGAGAAAATCAAGTTGCTCATGTCTGTTAGAGTTTCTCTTATAAATTTAGGCACATTATGGTTAGGTGCATAAATATTAATAATTGAAATCTCATCATAATGAGTGTTACCTTTAACAAATATGAAGTGTCCATCCTTATCCTTCCTTATTTTGGTTGGTTTAAAGCCTATTGTATCTGTGAATAGGATTGCAACACCTGCTTTTTTTTGTTTTCCATTTGTCTGGAACATAGATGACCATCCCTTAACCTTGAGTCTATATTTATCTTTTAAGGTAAGATGAGATTCATGTATGCAGCAGATATCTGGCCTGAGTTTTTGTATCCAGTCAGCCAACCTGTGCCTCTTTAGAGGACAATTTAAACCATTCATGTTAATTGAGAATATTGATAGGCCTTTCGAATGTCCAGTGGACATTTTTAATCCTTTTGTGACTTGGAACTTGGAATTTGATCAAAAGTTTCTGAATGAGTTTACTTTTGTGGTGGAGGATTACATTGGTCATTATGGAAGATAGATCTGAGAATATCCTGGAGAGATGGTTTAGTTATGGCAAATTTCTTCCACATGTGCATGTCATTAAAGTGTTTAATTTCTCCATCATAAATGAAACTCAATTTAGCTGGATACAGGATCTTGGTTTGAAAGTTATTTTGTTTTAGGAGATTAAAATTCGATGACCAACCTCTTCTAGCTTGAAAGGTTTCAGCAGAGAGATCTGCAGTTATTCTAATATTCTTCCCCTTGCAGGTTATGGTTTTCCTATGTCTTGCTGCTTTCAGAATTTTTCTCCTTCATAATAACTTTAGTAAAATTGATAATGACGTGCCTGGGGAACGACTAATTCGGATTGAGTAGTGCTGGAGTTCTGAAACTGTCTACTATCTGAATTTCAGAATCACTTGGCATGTCTGGAAAGTTCTCTTTCATAATCTCATGAAGAAGAGACTTTGCGGCTTGTGAAGCCACTTCGTCACTTTCACAGATCCCTATAAGGCGAACATTGGTTTTCTTCGAATTATCCCAGAGCTCTCTGAGAGAGTGATCTGTTTTTGCCCTCCATTTCTCTTCCTCTTTGGAAGTTTGGGAGCATTCCAAAGCTTTGTCTTCCATGTCGGAAATCCTTTCTTCTGCTTGCTCCATTCTGTTACTGAGGGATTCTACTGTATTTCTCAGATCTTTGAAGGCTGCAAATTCTTGTCTCAATGTATCAAAATCTTGGTCATTTTGTCTTTGAATTCATTGAATTCTTGAGACATCTTTTGGATTACTGCTTGAAATTCTCATTCTATCTTTTCCTCCATTCTGCTGATCTTATTTACTACCCAGACTCTGAATTCGATTTCTGACATTTCAGCCATTTGCTTATGCAAGGACTCTTGTGCTGTATCTGCCTTGTTGTTCCTTGTGGGTGCTGATCTACTCTGATTATTCATATTGCCAGAGTTTTTCTGTTGAAAATCATGAGTTCCCCACCTCATGATTGTTTTTCACCATTGCCTCTGACCGTCCTCAGAGTTGGGAGGTGTCTCTCCAAGATTATACCCTGGCTGGATCACTCTGTTGTTGCTGGATCTTTGTAGGGAGTGACCGTGTGTAGCTCCTCTGGGATTTCCCCAGCCAGGGAGTTCTGACTGTGGGAGAAGCTCCAGAGTGTGGCACACCTGGATCCAGCAGCAGGGCGTGGGATGGTGCACACGTTTCTGGGAGTGCCCAGCATCCAGTGGCCTTTGCAAATGGAGCCTGGCCTCCAAGAGTCTCTGACTGAGAGGAGGGCTCTGGAGGGAGAGCATGGGTCATGTGGCCTCCGGAGTCCCTGGCCAGACAGGCAGGGCTGGTGAGGCGCCTGCAGTTCCTGGCCTGGGTGGGCAGGTGGAGGCCTGGTGGATTCCCGGCAGAGTCCCTGGCCGGTGTGGGTGGCAGGCGTTGGCCCAGTGGGGGGTGGTGTGGAGCTACACAGGGGTCCTGGGGAGTTCCTGGCCATGGCAGACAGGGGGCTGAGGCTCGGCGGGGTGCAGCACCAGGCAGGTGTCCTGGTGGAGTCCATGGTCGCAGTGGGCAGCAGGCTGGCACTGTCAGTGCAGAGCAGAGCTATGTGGGGGTCCCAGCTGAGTCCCTGGCCACAGCAGGTGGCAGGCCAATGCCCAGCGGGGCGTGGAGTGGAGCTCCATGGTTCCTGGCAGAGTCCCTGGCCAGGGCACTTACAGGGGCTTGGTGAGGCCCCAGAGTCTCTTACCTGGCATGACGCCTGGTCCAGCAGACAGGGAGGGTGGGTGCTGCTCAAACCCTCTTCCCTCAGTCTTAGCAGGGGTCAGGCTTCTTGTTTGTCAGGTAAGGGGGGAAGGATGTACTGGAAGTTCAGAATGTCGGAAGACTTTAGTTCAATTTTTCTACATGAAGCTTGGTTTCTTGGAGTCTCAGCTTGCCTCAGCAGAGGTGACCTGCAGTTATCACTTTGCTCTCTCAGCTGGGCTCCCAGTCTTCGGCTCAATTGGGCAGTTTCTGGACGCTATCCAGGAGCCTCTGTTGGAAGCTGCTTCCATCGGCCATCTTGCCCCTTCCCCTCCGATACACCAATTGTTAACATTTTGTTGCAATGCTGTCTGTCTGTTATCTATCTATCTATCTATCTATCTATCTATCTATCTATCTATCATCTGTCTCCTGAGCAATGTTAACGTAAGTGACATGCAGCAGGATACGTTTTCCAAAATATTTAAATCTGCCTCTCCTAAGAATAAAGACATTTTCCTTCGTTCCACTGTCAAATTTAAGAAAATAAGCTTTAATTACATGTTTCATATAATAAATGCTTAAATTTTCTAAGTTGCCTTAAAAATACCATTTATAGTTATTTTTTTTGGGGGGGGGGAACCCAAGATCCAACAAAGATTTTCACATTGTATTTGGCTGTACATTTCACAGACCCCTTTGGTCTGTATCTGTCCCTGACTGTTTTGGTTTTGTTAAATTTTCTTTATCCTGCCTTTTTTTGAAGCATCCTGGGATTTATCTGATTGTTACTTCATGGTTGGATTCAGGCAACATGAACAGATGGGTGACGTGTTTCCCTCAGTGTATTACATGAGGGGCACACGATGTCAGGTTGCCCACTTTTGATGGAGACAAGGTTGACCCCTTAGTGCAGGAGTGATGGGTAGATCTCTGTGGTAAAAGAACATTTCCCTTTGTTATTAATAAGCAGTCTGTAAGGCTTTGTAATAGGGACTTACTATCCCCCAACAATGACATTTAATTTCTGGTTTTATCTTTGGTTTGTGCCCCTTGCTGCAAATAGTAAGTCCATTTGGGATTGACAATCATATCATAAAAGTCTACCCTTTCTTCTACATTTATTAAGATAAACTTCTATAAATAATAGCTTTATTTCTCTAATTAATGCACAAATTTTGATTAATTCAAGGTTTATAATCATTATCTTTTATTTATCATTCATATATTATATATTACCCCAAATTTGGCCATTGGGAGCCCCTCAAGCCAGATCCTGTGTCCTTTTGAGGTGCCCTCATCAATGCTTTGGGTACTGCCCTACTCACAGACCTAGCAAGATATCCCAGGCTCATTCTGTCTCATTACTGCAATAAGGTAATTCTTTGAGAAGCTCTATTTCTTTTTAGTAGAGAATGATATTGCCTAGAAAACAGGATTTGGGTGCCAGGATTGTTTCTTGTTTTATGTGTGTTCTCATTTCTAATCCTTTTCAGTGACCAAAGATATGAAATTAATATGATAGAATAGAAAAGGAAAGATATGAAATATAACATTATAATATAAGATAATGTAATATGATATGATATGAAATGGACATATAGAATACATTCATGTATTTGAACTGTATTTACAAATCAAATACAAGCCCATAGGGCTCTTCCTCACCATTCCCTATTTCCTATTTGAGTACTGTCCTCCTGCAAGTAAAAGCCCTGATTCCTAACTTCAATACATTTACTCATTTCCTACAGTTCCCACTAGAAAAGTTGTAGAATCTGCGTGGAACTCTTTGGCAGGTTGAAGATTCCTTATGAGGTGACATTTCATGACTTCCTACTGACCTCTAGTGGTTACTTTGTTGTTTTTACAATTCAAGTGGTTGTCCAGAAAGAGGTTGCCTATTCTATCTATGTCAGATTTTCTCAGTCTTGGCTCTGTTGTATTTTGTGCCAGATAATTCTTGGTTGTTTTGGACTGTCTTATAAATTGAAAAATATCTGGAAGTATCTGTTACCTCCACCCACCAGATGGAAACAGCATCACTTTTTCCACCTCCAAGCTGTGACCATCTTGTGACCATCAAAAATGTCTCCAGACATTGCTAACGCCCCCTGGGGGTCAAATCACCCCTGATTGAGAACCATTGCTCTACCTAGATATGCAGTAGAAAGGATTGCTATTACAAATAATTTAACTTTCTAAATATAAATATTTAACCCTCTGATCAAAAAATGAATCAGTACTATAATTTTTCAATTTGATTCATTTAATAACCCCATGTGCTCAGGATTATGGTATGTATTAAAGTAGAGTTTGATCATTTGTTAAGCTGCTTTTTTTTTTTTTTTTTTTTTGGCAGTTTTTGGTTGGGGCTGGGTTTGAACCTGCCACCTCTGGTATATGAGGCTGGCGCCCTACACCTTGAGCCACAGGTGCCGCCATGTTATGCAGCTTTTGAGTAGAAGAATTTTAAGATAAGAACAATTGTGAATTATGCTGAAAGTCATAATTTCATTATTAAAATGGACAAGTGAGTTAGGCAGGGGTCTTTTCTGCTGCACTGCAAATACAACCTATCACCTATCGTCTTTCCAATGAACATCAGTTTGACAAATTTCCAAAGGGCACTGGTTAAAATTTCCTTTCAGGTTTTGGAAGCATAACATACTTCATTATGTTTTTATTGTACTTTGTTATAGCTATTTTGGTATTATCAGAAAAGACCAAATTTCAGGGAATACAAGTGTGTAGTACTGTAGGGACAGAGTCAGAAGGAATCCACAAAATTGCCTATTTTCTTATCCCAGAACTAAGTGACATCACTCCTTAGAAAGACACGACCTAACCCGAACTGAAGGCAGTAAATGCACATGTTACCTGGAGAGCTGTGATCTCTCCAGGTGACATGCGTGAGAGTAAGAGGAAACTGTAACTCTTTCTCTTCAATACAGATTTATTGGGAAATAGCTATGTGAAAAGCACCATGTGAGGGACAAGGAGATGCTGGAATGAGTGAAGGTATTTTCTGCCCCTAGTGATAATGGTTTGTTTGGAGAGAAGGACCTGGTAATGTGTTCCAGGATGAAAGAGTGCAATAATAGAGATGTGAGTGGGTCTAAGTTTGGGAAGTGATGGGACAGTGGCTAAGTGTGGAAATTAGGGTACACATCACAGAAGATCTGAGACGGGGCTGTACTTTGATGGACACATAGCCCTTGAATGGGCAGACGGCACACAAGAAAGGCCATCCCAGGCCATGGGCAAGGACACTCCCTGAACAAAGATCCAAGGATGTGAGCATACAGGGCATATTTTGGGCATGGGTCCAAATGCGTCTGAGAGGGTACGGACGGCTGTGGGACAGAAACCTGGCTAGACGTGCTAGTGAAGGGCCTTTGACACCATAGCACAGAGTGGTGTATCGTGCATTGCTTTCCCAGGACAACGAGGAGAGGTATTTGAGTAGGGGATGTGAATATCTTTTTCATCTGGGTGGCGGAAGAATGTGGGAGGAAATAGATAGGGAAGGACATCAAGTGTCCAGATCAGCAGTTCTCTACTCTGGGCATCCACACGGGTGACCTCTGTCTGTGTCAGACAAAAAGGGAGCAGCAGAGAAACAGCCACCACGTTGCAGCTGGGCCTAACCCGGAGCCCATCCTACCCATGCTTGCAGTGCTTCCATGCGTGTTGAACACACAAACTGTTGTGTGTACTGTGGAAGAAAAAGTGGTTAGAATAGATGTTTTAGATTTTCAGTGGCTTGCCAAACTCAGTCCTGATTTTGAGTTACTGGTCAAAGTAATAGCATATTTTAGCAGCTTAAAATAAGTGATTGTGTAAAACATAAAGAGAAGTGTCATTCAAATTGTTTAAGCTTGAGTTGACTCAGGGATCAGGATTTTGGAGGCGTGGCTGATGCAGGTAAAATCTCTTCTTGTCCAAAAAATACTGTTTGTTGAGTGGTGTGGGAAGAATGAGATATTATGACCCCATTCCTAGAGAATTATGATCTTAAGCTAAATGGAATGAGTGTGTCATTTTCACATTCTTGGGGTCACTGTGGATTTCTGAAGCGAATCAACAATTCCGCATCCTTTGATTCCATGTAGAACTAAGAAGCCGTTATTTCCGGATCCTGGGATGTAGTTCTTGACAAGTATGCCCTCTGGGTCAATCTGATGACATCAGGGTCTCAGTTGGCTCCAAGTTCTGCTCTGACCACTTTAGGATGGATTCATAGAGGTCGTTTGCTTTGACTCACCTGCTCTGCGTCCTCCAAATGTCCTGAACAAAACCAGGGATGATTCTTCCTAGTTTGGGCCCAAAGCCCCTGGACCCTCAAGTCTGCTGCAGCATTTTTGAATGCTTGCATTCTCCGACTAAGCCATTCTCCACAAATCCTTGCAAGGCTTTAAAAAATCTATCTCTATTACAGTTAATACTTTTGGATTTGGTATACCCTGAATGCATTATTTGAACTGTTCCTCTTTTCCTCTTACGTTCTTTTTGCTCACAAATTCAAACACCTTGTAATCTGTCATTGAATAATTTAGCTGATGATTCTGTCTGACCCTGAGTGTGACATGAGTAGCCTTTAAAAACTTTCTGGCCAATACAAAGAGGATAGTTGATGAATATTTATTTTATTCTATTTTCATCTCTTAACAGTGCAATATAAATACCTGTAAGTAAAACATATTGTAACTAATTTTGCCAGTAAGTATAAAGGGGCTTAAAATGTCATTCCTTCTTATCACTCCTGCAGCCAACTAAAATTAGCTTTATGTGAAATGCTCATACCATGTTATGTTTTTAGTCTATGAATTTATTTTTGCTAAAAAAAAGACCAAGAAAACAAGCAAATTATCTAAAAGAAAGGAACATGGTTTAGTAAATGATGGTGCATTGACAGGATGAAATATTACTTAGCTATTTAAACAACTAGAAGAATTACAACAGTATGAGAAAATGCTTCTTTTATAATATTTAGTATAAAATTCAGGTTAAAATATACCATTAGTGCTGTTATAAAGATCAGAAGTAAAAGAGATAACATTAAAGAGTAGAGAAATGTAAACTAGTATGTTACTTGGATATTTAGATATAAGAATAGCATATAAGAACAATGTAATCTTATCTCTCTATTTCCATTTTAGAACTTTTTTTTTTTGCAGTTTTTGGCCAGGGCTGGGTTTGAACCCGCCACCTCCGGCATATGGGGGGGGGGCGCCCTACTCCTTTGAGCCACAGGTGTGGCCCTTCTAAAGACCCCCTCTGACCATAAATCATTTCAGTTATGGCTGAAAATTGCTTATATTGGCATATACCTTTGAATGAAGGCCTCAGAAGTCTTGTTAAAATAAAAATGTAATATCTTGCGGGGATGACAAAGTTTGGAGGGAGCAAGGCCTGGTCTTGAAGCCAGGCTCCAGGACCACAGGAAGATGACAGGGGAAGTTTCATTTGACTCTCTGACCACAGCTTCCTTCCCCAGTTGTAAAGATTAACGTGATGACCTGGTACAATCTTGAGCACGTACGAGACCTGCAAGAAGTGATCTTTGTTAAATTGTTCCAGCATTCACTTCTGCTAGAAAATGACCTGTGTAGCTATGGGTACTTGTTTTTGCAAAAGTGCTTTTGGTTTAAAATCTGCATGGAACCAGGGTTTCCTAATTTAAAAATTTCTCTCAGATTCATTGGACAGGTTATCCTCCCATCAAATGTTAACCATTCTTTCACCATTCTCATTCTAGTGGAATATTATTGGGGGCCGGGGCTCTCATACTAAACCACAGTAGTTTTGATGCAAATTAAACACACACACACACTTCCTCCAATCCATTGTAAAGCTACCTTCCAGAGTGGACAGTTTACTGATTATTTTCCTGGACAAGCCTGACCTCTAGAGGACAGCAGTTGGCATATAACCCACCAAGTGTCAACTTTAGCTACTAGTCAGTTAAGGAGCATTAATTTAAGTGCTAGACAGACAAATGCTGGAGTTGGCATGATGTGGGTGCTTAAGATCTTAATTCTGCACCAGGAAGCTTGAGCAAAATTGCTTATGTCCTTGGTATCAAATGTGTGTTCTTTGCAACTTGATTGAAGTATAAGTTACATAATAAACTGCACATAGTATAGTGAACCATTTGATCAGTTTAAGAACTGCAAATGTGTGAACACAATCATGACCCAAACTTTTCCCTCAACCCCTGAAGTTTGCTCATCACCTTTTGCCATCCATTCAACCTTCATTCCCATCCTGAGACAACCACTAATCTTTCTATCACTATAGATGAGTTTGCATCTCTAGGATTTTTTTTATTATTATTATTCAGCATCTACTATTTTGTATCTGGCTGCTTTTACTCAGTCTAATGGTTTTGAATTGTTCCAACTTGTGTGTACTGCTAATTTTTTCCTTTTTATTGCTGAGTAATATTCCATTGTCTGGGCATACCACATTTTTATTCAACTTTCTAGGAGAAACTATAGGAGAAAATCTTTGTGAGCTTGTGGATAAATTTCCTTAAAATACTGAGTGAGAAGATGACACATGAAAAAAAATAATCAATTTTTATCAAAAGTAAAAATACTTGTTCCTTTAAGAAAACAAAAAGGCAAATCACAGATTGGGAGAAAATATTAGAACACCTATGTCAGATAAAGGTCTTATATTAAAAATAGAAATAAATTCAATCACAAACATTCAATTTTTAAAAAAAACATATGCAAGCACTTCATTGAAGAAAAAGGAAGTGGGGGAAATCAACACATGAAAAGATGCTCACCATCATTAGTTATCAGAGAAATAATGTATTTTTTAATGCCACTAAAGTCAGGTTGTGGCTACTATTGATGTGCTTATAACTTATGTGCTCTTTTTGAAGAAAAATTAACATTATTTTTTGGTGCTAATATTTACTGAGTACTAAGATTTTGACAATATTTTAACCACTTTACATGCTGTACTTCCTTTAATTCTCACAAAACCTATGACAGGAATACTGTAATTAAATACATTTGCATAGGTGGGGAATTTGAAGCTCAGAGAATTTAAATAATTTACCCCAACTTTCCACAACAATAAATGATAAACCTAGGCTTAGAACCCTCCAGATACCCATAGGCTTAACTATTGCTATTTATTTGTATTGTTATTACATTGATGGTGACCTTTCAATATTTTTTTTTATATTAAATTATAGCTGTGTACATTAGTGCAATCATGGGATACAATGTGCTGGCTTCATATACAATCTGAAATATTTTCATCCAACTGTTTGACATAACGTTTATGAGATTTTCTTGGTTATTGTATGAAAACATTTATATTCTGCATTTAGTAAGTTTCACCTGTAAGAATATCTGAGGAAATATTTCTTTGGGCAATTTAAAGATGTCTCAAAATGTATGGAAGAAAGAGAAGTACCAGCCATATAATAGGTCCACTGGGCACTAGGGAGCCTAATTATAGTACTTGTTTAATGACTCACAAAATGTAATGAAATAAATTATCATAAGGACTAAGAGAAAGTCCTGTGTCCTCAGACTTGGCTGAGGTAAGAGAATCACTTAAGCCCAAGAGTTTGAAGTTGCTGTGAGCTATGATGCCGTGATATTCTACCAAGGGCCACAAAGTATGAATCTGTCTTGAGAAAAAAAAATCGTACTCATACAATGCTTAGCTGCTAATCCAGTTTTAGCATTATAGTGTGTTTTATTTGAGACTATATTTTAGAGAGAGAGAGGGTGTGTCTGTGTGCCTAAAGCACTCATATTTATCAGATGCCCTGAGAGATGGCCAGTTTGCAGTTAAAAAATGAGGCCAGATCAGGTAGATCAGCATTTCTTTGAAGACCTAAATACCTCTGTAAAGAGGGGCTCATAACTTGGCCAGGTAGAACATGCTAATGGAAGGTCCTCGTGCTTATCTACAGTTGGCCTTCCTGTAATGTCTGCTTCCTTGCCCCTCTTCTCCTAATCATTCTACACCTTCTTTTTTTTATCTCACTTATTTCATTTCATTTTATTATTATTTTTTTATTTTCTCTATACATATACACGTAATTATTTGTTTTCCACTTTTTGCCTTCACAAAATTAAAAAGGCTTAAAATTTAATAACAATAACAATGTTTAAGATAAGGACTAGAAACAAAAACCTCGTAAAGAATGAACTCAGATAAATACATTCAGAGAAGAAGTCAGATGATTGCTGCAACGAAATATTGAGCAGTAATAATAATAATAATAATAAAAATAATAATGCAAAAAAATTTAACATTCACATTGTCAGTTAAGAGTATGTCCATCCTAGAATGCTTTGACTCTGAGGTTCAGTGTGGAGTGATCAGTTAACTTCTTATTCTTCATTTTTTCCCCAAAGTCTCAAAAAATAGACAACTAATATTTATAAATAAAAGAAGATAATTTCAAAAAACAGATCATGCCAAATCTTATGGACAATAGAAAAAGAAGAAATACTTCAAAATCATTCTACTTCATCTGGATATACCTGATATTAAAATTGGAAAAAATATGTTATTATAAAGGGAAATTACAAATGTATGTCACTTATAAATGAGGATACAATATCCTAAACAACATATTAACAAGTTGAATTAAAAATTAATGTTCAAGTAATGTACTTTGGTCAAAATTCAATCCAATTTATGTGAGAATTAGTCACTATTTTCTTTTCTTTTCCTTTCCTTCACCTCCTCCTGCCTTCTCTTTCTGTCTGCTCTCCCACCCCCCACCAAGTCATTAATTGTCCTCATATCAAAGTTGAATACAGAGTCTGTAGTTTTCAGATTTTGTGATACAGGCCATTTTCGTTGGGGTTAGATGATATCTCAGGGTGGCTTTAATTTGCATTTCTCTAATGATTAGGGATGATGAGCATTTTTTCATGTTTTCTAGCCATTTGTCTGTATTCTTTAGAGAAGGTTCTTTTCATCTCTCTTCCCCATTAATCTATGGGATTGTTGGTTTTTTTCTTGTGGATTAATTTAAATTCTCTTTAGATCCTAGTTATTAAGCTTTTGTCTGATTCAAAATATGTAAATATCCTTTCTCATTGGGTAGGTTGTCTATTTGCTTTGGTTGTTGTCTCCTTGGCTGTACAGAAGCTGTTCAGTTTAATTGAATCCCATTTGTTTATCATTGCTGTTGTTGCTATTGCCATGGCAGTCTTCTTCATGAAGCCTTTCCCCAGACCGATATCTTCCAGTGTTTTTCCTATTCTTTCTTTGAGGATTTTTATCATTTCATGCCTTAAATTTAAGTTATTTATCCATCTTGAATCAATTTTAGTGAGTGAAGAAAGGCGCAGATCCAGTTTTGGTCTTTTACATGTGGCTATCCAATTCTCCCAGCACCACTTATTGAATAGGGAGTCTTTGCCCCAGTGAATGCTCTTGTTTGGTTTATCAAAGATTAGGTGGCTGTAAGTTGTTGGTTTCATTTCCTAGTTTTCTATTCGATTCCAAATGTCTATGTCTCTATTTTTGTGCCAGTACCATGCTGTCTTGACCACTATGGCCTTGTAATACAGCCTAAAATCTGGTATGCTGATGCCCTTGGCTTTGTTTTTATTACTAAGAACTGCCTTGGCTATACAGGTTTTTTCTGGTTCCATACAAAGCGCAGAATCATTTTTTCCAAGTCTTGAAAATAGGATGTTGGTATTTCAATAGGGATGGCATTGAATCTGTAGATTGCTCTGGGAAGTATAGACATTTTAACAATGTTGATTCTTCCTAGACATGAGCATTGTGTGTTCTTCCATTTGTTAAATTTCTCTGCTATTTCCTTTCTCAGGGTTTCATAATTTTCTTTATAGAGGTCCTTCACCTCTTTTGTTAGGTATATTCTTAAGTGTTTCACTTTCTTTGGGGCTATAGTGAAGGGAGTTGTGTCCTTAGTTAGCCTTGCATCTTGGCTATTGTTGGCATATACAAAGGCAACTGACTTGCGGACGTTGTATCCTGAGACATTACTATATTTTTTGATGACTTCCAAGAGTCTTGTGGTTGAGTCTGCAGATGGTGGCATGGACGTGGAGAGAAAGGAACACTTTACACTGATGGTGGGACTGCAAACTAATACAACCTTTCTGGAAGGAAGTATGGAGAAACCTCAAAGAACTCAACCTAGACCTCCCGTTTGATCTTGCAATCCCATTACGGCGCACCTATCCAGAAAGAAAAAAAAAACAAAACTTTTATTATAAAGACACTTGTACTAGACTGTTCATCACAGCTCAATTTACAATCACTAAAATGTGGAAACAGCCTAATTGCCCCTCAACCCAGGAATGGATTGGCAAGCTGTGGTACTTATATACCATGGAATACTATTCAGTACTTTAAAAAAATGGAGATTTTGCAGCATTCATATTAACCTGGATGGAGGTGGAATACATTATTCTTAGTGAAGCATCACAGGAATGGAGAAGCATGAATCCTATGTATTCAACATTCTATACCTTCTTCTTAGGGTCAATATTTCAAATATTTAATGGCAGTTATTCTGACCTCTCTGAATCTTCCCTTCTCCAGAGTAGAGATCACCTTAGATGCTGTGGGTTGTGCCTCTCATGTTCTAGCTAGTTTCTTCTGTGTTCCTACCCTGAGGTGCCCCTCTTCCTGTGCCAATGATAACTGAAGGTCGCCACCAGGTGTGGCCTTGTATCCCCCTTTGTCTGTCTAAATGGCCACCTGAGGACAGTGTGCACCACACTGGTTTATCTTTGAACATCTAGGGCTTCCCCTGTTCACTACATTCTTCAAAAATTACTCAAAACCACTCCAAACACCAAGATAAGTTTCCGGTCAATCAAAAATCCAGGCATTGGATCAAAAAACTTAATGAAAAAAAAATGAGAAAAAATATGTGGTCAGTATGTGCAATATTTAATATCTGGATGGGACAGATGTTTCTACAACTGTTGGTAAAAAAATCTCAAAGGGAAGAAAATGAATATATTTAATTACTTAAAGACAAGGGGAAAAACTTGGGAATACAATTTTGAAAGCAAAATTGAAGGAAAATTAATACCAGAAAGAATAATGTTTACCACCAAAAACAAGAGACAAAAGATTGATACTCTTTACCTAATAATGAACTCCTGAAAATTAAAATTTAAAAAAATTAGGTAGAGAAAAGAAAAGGTTTAATGAACAGTGCCAACCTCCTGTGCCAACAAGAGCTGAAGGTCACCACCAGGTGTGGCAAACTGATGGGAAAAAAGTGATTAATAAATGCAACTAGAATAGTGAAATCGTATATTTTACCTGTGAAATAATTTTTAAAGATAATACTAGACATTAGCAAGCACTTTAACACACTATTTCTGAATGGAAATGTGAAAATTACCTATGCAGAGATTTTAAAAATTTTATGTTTTTTTACTCAAGAACTTCATTTCTAGGTATCTCCCACTAAAGATTTAATTTTGTGTATCCACCAATTTTTATCCAAGCACCATTTTGATAAGATCAATTAATCTGCTCACTACAAGGTGGCCATATATGACATTGTTGTTTTTTGTTTTTTTTTTTCTCACGTCTAATACACTCAAGGCTTTTAGGACAACTCAACATACACATTAATTCTCGATTATTTTAAATCAAGTAAATTAGAGTTTACGAGTATGCACACACATGGTTCATTTTTGTAGCACAGCAATTTTGAATACACATGCATACACACCGATATCTACTTTAAAATTTTTATTTATGCAGGCCATAATAAATTCACTAACCACGGTATAAGGAAGGACAATGCTTTCTCCCTGATAGGTACTTTGAATTCAACAAATCATCCTATCGCTAGTAACTGAAAACTTTGTTAGTTCTGACTATTGACACTTAGTCAGTTATTTAATCCAGAATAACTTTTTGGGTACCTACAATGTTTTAGGCACACTAAAAATGCAAAGATAAGTGCAAAATGAATATGCTTTTGAGGAGATGAAAGTAACCAAGATAGCCACGTAAAAATTAATCAGTGTAGTCAATTGTGATTGGGGGAGAGAAGGGAGGGAGTATGACTGCGTTGATGTAGCCCCTCTGTGTGCCAGATATCCAATAAATGAGCTACACATTATTTCACTTAATATTCTGACACAAAGCTAAATGTTAGCTTGTATTCAAGCCCGTTTCATGGATGAACATATGAGAGGTTAAGGAGCTGGCCCAGAGTTATCCAGTTGGATAAATGGAGTGGGTGTTTGAACCTGGTTGGGATCATGTTAAAATGAAGTGGTTAAGAACCAGGCTTTGCATCCTGGGTTTGAATTTCCACCTCTGACTTTGACTGGGTGCATAGCCTTGAGCAAGTGTCTTACTAGCTTCATTTTATAGTATAAGAAATGGCAGTAATAACAGAACTAATGTGTCTGGTTAATGGGCAGATTAAATGAGATGAGCTAATCAGCTGAGTTGTTTAGTATGGCGAATGTACATGGCAAATAGCTAGCAGCTGTTATCCATCACTATGTTGTTACGAATTGACTCAAAGTTTGTGCTCTTTGCACTGTTAAAAACACCGTCTGTATTTATGCCCTGTACAAATAGAGGGGCACACAAAGGAGGGAGTTACCTAAACCCAGCACTGGCAGAAGAGGGCTGTGGAGGGAAGCAGGAGGAAGGCAGAGGTGTGGTGGCTCCCACAGGGTTCTTGGAGAAGGTGCAAAGGATGATGACAATGGTACAGAGTGGACGGGGAGGTGGACTCAGCGCTGTAAAAATGATTCAGTTAGGTCTGCTTCACCCAACATCTGCTGAATGCTTACATTGCTAACAGCAGAGAGAAACGTGATTTAGCCTCCACTGTGAAATTATAACCTAGCAAACAAGACAGACAAGTCTACTGCCACGTGAGTGTGGGGTGAGGGAATCAAGTGTGGGTTGAGGGGTTTTGAGAAGTTCTTATCCCAGGAAACGGTAATATAAAAACAAAGAGCAAGAAGAAATAAAAGTTAAATGGGAACACCTTTATAAAACAAACAAACAAAAAAACAAACAGAAAGAGAAATTTCAGAGTTGCCGAAGCCAAACAAGGCCAAAAGCAATGATCAAAACTGGGATAAGAAACCAGAAACTGGGAGTCAGAAAGATATGAATATGTTGAAACAGGCCTGAGAGTGACCGGGTGGAGCAGGGAAGAGGGAGAGGCCAATATTCCCCACAGGTGTTTGTGCTCACGGATGAGTTTTATGATGGTAACATAATGCTTTTTTAATCAATGTAACATAAATCTTCATTTTAAATTGAATTAAAACTTAATAATGTTTTTAGTAAGGCACATGAATTATTTAAATTAAAATTAACGAGTGTTTAATGGATGAGTGTTCAGGATTCCCCCACACCTCCAACTCCCTGCTTCTGTTATGTGGGGAGGTTTCCTGCTTCGCAGATTAGTTTTGAGGCAGGAGAAGCTGGATAATGCATATAACCCAAAGGATAAGTGAACTGATTGGATAAAGAGCTGATAAAAAGGAGGGAAGGGAGAGGCCTGAGGAATTGTAGCAGAGCAAGGGTTTTAGCTGTCCGAGAGGGAGTGTGAGGGTGGAGAGCAGCTAGGGACATGGGGCAGCAAAGGCAGGAGTTGGGGGCATGGGTTGGTGTTGGTAGAGATGGGACACGGTTGCAAAGGCATTTGTGAGGGGGCATCATTGGTTCTTAATTGGAAAGCTTCTAATTTTTTCCCAAGAGATGGAAGGCTGATTTTTCATTCTTTCTGGTTTCTGCTCTATCCAGATAAAGTGTACTCTAAGCAACATCTTTTTATTAGTGTTAACAGTAGAACCGAGGTGGGCTTTATCTCTGGGGGAATAGGCATCAAAGAAAGATGCAGAGGTTGAAACATTTAGAAAAGGAGAGCAAGGTAACTTCAGGTTTCAGATGGGAAAAAATGTGCAGAATTACCAGGGCTCCCAAATGTACATTAATTCATTCATGGAGGAAAAATGACTTTTACATACCGGTGTCATATGTACAAGGTTCATGACATAGCTTCATACATCAGTAAAGAAAAACTCAAGAAGGCAATTGCTTCTGTTAGGAAGTTCAAGTTTAATCAAGGTTTTATTATTTGAGAGAGAGACCATAACTAGATCTGACCATCATGTTATTCATTATCTCAAGATATAACCTTTTCTCTCATACACAGATCATGTTAGAAGCAAGGAAAAACATCCGTTTTCTTTTCTACACTAACAAAGCTTCCTAGTCCATTATAAACACATGAAGTAATAAGCAGAGATGGATTTCAATGGGCCGATGCTGCCATTAGCTAGGAAATAAGAGAAAGCTGAGTAAAGAACTAGCAGATGTAGATAGCAACCTACAATATAAAATAGAGACCCACTTACTAGTCAAGTGGATAGGGAAGAGTTTTAGGCAAAAATCTTTTGTCACTAATTTCACTCTGTTGGAAGCCAAAATAACATGCTTCAAACTTCTCCCTAGGAATGGAAATTGCTACTCGAGCCAAAGTTCTATTTTACCTTTTTATATTTTGTAATTGTGTGTTTACAATATCAGCTGCACTTGTCCTTCTATTATTTTCTGCTATTTTTGTATTGTGCTCGAGTGGGCCACAATACACATGCACTTTCTTTTCCATTTTTTCTTACTCTTCTGTGCAATAATTTGAAGGAAATCATTAAAAAGAATTAAGATTTTATAAACATTTTCTTCAACGGCTCCCTGCTAACTCATTTTCCTTAAAATGATGAAGCTGCATACCACAGGCATATTGCTGGCCCTGCATTGTAAAAATGTCGCAAGATGCGTGCACGGCAGGGTTGCCACATGACCCAGCAGCTGCTTGATATGCTGCGTGACACATGTACAGGAAATGAGGTTTGCGTGTGGAATGATCTTCCTGTCTTTCCTCAGGTTAGAAAGATGCAGCTTTCGGGAGGGTGCTGGGTCAGCAGCTCTGCGTGGATGTGTCAATTACTGAAGGCTCCACTGCTCCTTCCTGGAGGAGGGGCGGAGGGCAGGCCAGAGGGGAAGGGGCCAGGGGGGAAAGGGCCAGGGGCTAACAGCCGATGCATTCAGCACAGAACTTACGGTTAAAGAAGGAGACTCTGGAGACATTTGTTGCTGAAACTTCTATACCACCTAGGGCTCCAAAAGTTGTATTTGGGTGGTTTAGAGGTGAGGGATCCAACAAGCCAGCCCGCCCCCTTTGGTATTTGGGTAGGATGAGGACTCGGGTTTTGCCATAGCTCCATAATAAGAAAATAAGGTAAGGGTTTTAAGTCAACTCTATCAGGAAATTTGGTTCCATCATCTAATCAGCAATTCAGGCAAAATATGTGTCCGGCAGTCGCTGGGTTCTCCAGGTTCTCTCTATTTTTAGATTCACTTTGGAGGAGACCACCTGTCTGGGGGGGGAGTTTTCTCAAAAGCAGACCTTAAGCCCAGAATTCATGAAGAAGTGCTATACGTAGGAACTGGCCCCAGAGAAACCAGGCAGGAAAGTGGCTCAGGGAAGGGGAAAAAGCCAAATGAGGGTATGATTAGGGGTGAAGTTCCAGACTTCAACTGATCCCTAAGAGAGCTCTGGAGGGTAACACGCCTCCGCCTTTGTACTCTGCCAGAATAAAGGAGTTGGGCTTTTGTATTCCCACATTGAGTCAACTAATTCGCTATGCTTTCCTCGAGAGCTGTAATACTCCCAGGCCCTTCTAAATCTCGCCCTGGAGACATGGCTCGCAGGCGTCCTCAAACTTTTTAAATAGGGGGCCAATTCACTGTCCCTCAGACCGTTGGAGGGCCAGACTATAGTTTAAAAAAACCCACAACTATGAACAAATTCCTATGCACACTGCACATATCTTATTTTGAAGTAAAAAACAAAACGGGAACAAATACAATTCACACCAACGCAGGTGGCCCGCGGGCCGTAGTTTGAGGACCCCTGCGAGTCTGTGGAGACTCTCTGAATGTTGCAGGTGAAAGCCATTAGCAAAAAAGCAGGCAGAAGTTGTGGGATGAACTCGTGGACAGGACAGCAATAGTGTACTCCATACCCTGACAGTGTGGGAGGCTGAAGACAGGATAAAAAGAAAGACAGAACACAAGAGCAGAAGAAAGAATAAAAAGCAAGACAGAGCCCTGCTATTCAAAGTGTAGTCCTCAGACCAGCAGCAGCTAAGAGTGACCACTCACCTTCCAGGAGCTTGTCAGAAACGCAGAAGCTCAGGTCTTACTAAAGACGAGTTCATCAGAATCTGCACCATAGGAAGAGCCCCCAGAGGTTCATACATACATTCATTTTAAGAAGATCAGCCCTAGAATGCTAAACAGAATAAAAGGATTTGCTGACTTCTTACATGGGCAGGGAGAAAGGATCCCAACCAGAGCTGCCATGTGGTGGACTTCACAAGTTCTCAGACTGGAGAGTTCCTGGCCTAGCAGATGAAATGAAGATATGGAGAATGTGTTCCCAGCTGAAAGCAGGGCAGGGCCCACTTTCCCGTCCTGTGCTGTTGTTCTAGCTTTGCAGGTCCCAGGTTGCAAGACTTGCTGTCTCCATGGGTTCCCCTGGAACCAGTATCTTCTGGGAGTGGTGAGGGGTGGGGACCCTGGGAAAAAGACACTGAGGAGGAAGGGTCTGGGTGTGGTCATAGGAAAGAGCAAACACAACATAAGGCAAGGTATACAACTGACCCTACATTTTAAGCTTGAAAAGCATTTTTAAAAGTCACAGGTATGTCACTTAGTTATTCATCATTAAAAAGTCATGACAAAACTTATAAATGAGGGGGATGTGGTTTAATATCTTGGCCAACAAAAGGCCCCCAATACTGCAAAAATTTCTCTTCCACAATGTTGGAAATTCCTGCTATTAGTCACAATGGGGTCAGTCAACTAGCAGGGATGTTGTCATCTTGGGAAGGCTGCTATGAGGAACTTTGGGAAACATCTGGTTGAAGAAGGCCGATTAAACACACCCATTCCACCTCAGGTCCCTCCTGAAATCCCACAAGAAAATAGTCAAGTGCCCTTATTATTAGCTACTGTTGTTTTAAAGCATTAACCTAGGAAGATGAAAGGGTTCTGAGAGAACATAGCAGCCATTACTTCTGGATTTGCAAAGTCGATTGGTTATTCTAAGTAGTAATTGACTTAGCAAAACCAAAAAAATTGAATGTTAGAAAATGAGCTATGGGGAAAGTTGAAAATAAACATAATTTACCCACAAAGCATTTCTAAGATCTGAAGAATTAGCACCAAGTACCCTTGGACAGAAGTTGTGGAATAAACTTGGTGGAATTTGTGGTTAAAAATAAGCTAAAATTAGAAAGATAGGCAGTCTTCTGAAGAAACGGTTGGATCACCAGACCCCCTCCCACACACTTCACAGTCTGCATCTGCCTCTCCCCTAGAAGAAAGTAGGTGACAGAGGTTGATTCTCTACAGAGGGCAAACTTCTGGATTGCATTGCATCAGACATAGATAAAATGAGGGTTGCCATAATGAAAAGGAGGAATAAGTTAAAGTTTAACTTCTGAACTGCACAGGCTCTAGTGGGCCCCAGAAATATGGCATCTGTTATCCTCCAGGGAGAAAAGAGTGGGAAAGTCTTTTCAGGACATCCAAAGATATGGATAATAGGATGTCCCCAAGAAATGGCTCAGTGAGATCATCCTGCATTCAACATTTTTGTCCTCTCTTCCTAGGTCCCCTTCCAAGCAGAGCTCCCAATGGGATTTTTTGGTGTCTCATTTTAAAGTATGAGTAGACTCAGAGGAAGTGCATCTAAAATGAAAGAAGGGCACCAAAATATTTTTTATGTTGAAAACTTATACAGGGTATCCATAAAGTTCATGTGCAATTGAAATTGTGCACTATTTTAAATTGAACACACACTTTATGTCCACCCTGCATATTTGGAATTAGCCAGCTGGACTTGCTTTAGATGTTCCAATTTTGTTGGCAACATCCAAAGCATCATAATCCGGAGCCAGGCGAACATACGCCTACTTCTCTCCATCATGCCTGATCAGGGTGTTGACCTCGGCCACATCAATGTCATGGAGCTTCTCCATGGCCTGTTTGATCTGTGCTGGGTGGATGAACAGAAGTGTGCTGTTGTCTTCCGTCTTCTTCATGGCGGGCTCAGTGGCCGGGGGAACTTGTTTCTCCTGGGGGTGCTCTTCCGAGGACCTCTGGGCTGCCTCCAGAGTCACAGTGTCTTTGGCCGCCAGAAGGTGGCTGTTGTGCAGATCTTTTCTTTGTGGCTGTGGATACTTTTTAGCACTGCCCTCTTGGCCTCCAATGCCTTTTCTTTGGCTTTAGCTTTGGGAGGGGCAGGAGCTTCTTTCTTTGCCTTTGGCACCAACTTGGACACCAAAACATTTTTCATGTTAGAGATTCTTCTCCCAGGACCTACCCAGAGAAACCCAACCCAGAAGGGAGGTGGAGTTCCACAGGACAAACTTGAACCAATGAGGAGCAGAAGACTAGAATAAATCTGTAGATAACTGCTTTACTTTTTCATTTTGAAGGACTATTCCAAGATGCTCTATTTTCATACTGCTTCTCTGAGATGTCCTGAGTGAATGGACATTGGGCTGCTTTCAATCTGTAGTCAACTAAGTAATGCAGCACTTGGGATTTTTTGGTGTCACTTACATTCTTCCTTCACTCTTGATTTTCTGGAATTGCACCCCAGAGTAACCCTTAGCATGCCAGCCTGGGCTCCTCTGCTAGGTAACACGAGATAATATTCCTGGGTCTCATTATCTGCCCACTGACTTCCACTGGGCCATGGAGTAATAGAAGAATAATCTCTTATTATTATTGAAGCATTGGTATTTTTTACTTTTATTATAGAAAATTCCAAACATGCACAAAAGAACAGTTTAGTTAACCTCCACTTACTTCCCAACTAATTTAATCATTATTGCCCCATAACCACTCTTGTTTTGTTGATAGATCCACTTCCTTCCTCCCTCAACTTGATTACTTTGACGTAAATGCTAGGCATCATCTCATTTGACCCACTAAACATTAATGTATCTCACTAAAGGTAAGGACTCTTTAAATCATAACACAAATGTTTTATTGTAACTAAAAATATTTTTATGTCATCAAAAAGCCAGTCATTGTTCACCTTTCTCTACCTGACTCTTAATTTTCTCCTTTTGCAGTTAGTTGTTTTTCTAAAATCAGAATCCAGATAAAATCCACAGATTGTATTTGGTTGACATAGTTTTTACATTTTTTAATCTAGGATTTCCCTCTCTCCTTTTTTCTTTTCCATATAATTTTTGAAGAAAATAAATAATTAGTCCTAAATATTTTTCCGCAAATTTCCACAGTTTTTCCTGTTTCATCTTTGTGATGTTATTTACCATTTTCCTCTCTCTCCTTGTGTTTCCTAGAAACCAGCAGTGGGATAGCAACCTTGATAAGATTCACATCCATCCTCCTTGCCTCCCTCCTTTCCACCCTCCATCACCCTTCCTTCCTTTCTTCCTTCCTTCATTTCTTCTTTCCTTCCTTCCTTCCTTCCTCTCTCCCCTTTCCTTCCTTTATCTTTGGTCAAAAATACATCCTAGGTAGGATTGTACACTTCCATTAGAAGGCATTAATATTTGGTCAGCTTTCTTTTTGTGATAGTAAGATTGAATTGTGGATTACCAGCCTGACATTATCATTTTTTATCCTTTTTATCAAATGGACTTAGCGGTTATTGAAGTACAACATAGATGCATTATTTTAGTATGGGTGGAAAATAGTGCTGTTTAATTTGATCAACTCATCTTCATTTATTAGATATATTTCTAGGAAGAAAAACTCTTCCTTATTTATCAAGGAAAAGTATGATGACTTCTTGAACAATTCACATGATTTACTAGTTTTCACAATAACAGTTTGGTCTCTAACATCCTCTGAAATTGACTAATGAGGTTTTATTTTTCCATTTAAGTGTCATTTTTAACTTGCGAATTTTAACAAATTTGAAATATTATTACAGTTATTATTTTCTATGCTCAAATTGCTTCAATTTTGGCTAGTGGGAACTTTTTCAAGTTGGCTCCTGGGTCCTTTTGACATGACCCTAGTAATCTTTGATGGCCTCTTCACTTTCTGGTATGACAGGACATTTCAGAATCATATATTTTTTGACTCACGTCTAGTATTAATCACTTTTTCAAGTAGCCCTAGTTGTCCTCAGAGGCAAAGGTTTTATAATATAGGAGAATATTTTTCTGATTTGAGGATAGAAAAGATTTCTTTAAAAAGACACAAAATGATAAGCATGTAAAAAAGTATAGATGGATTTAACAACATCAAAAGAGATCTTGAACAGAAGTTTTAAAATGTGAAATTAGAAACTTTTGCAACACATAGAGCTTACAGAGATTTAATACCCTATATATATATACATATATGTATATATGAAGAACTCCAATAAGTCAGTAATAAAAAGACAAGAACAATAAAAAATACCTTCTTAACCTCTCCCCTCAAAAATTTTTTAAAGTATTTCATGACAGAGGAAATCTACATCACCATAATATTATGAAATACTAAGAGATGTTCAATCTTTTCAGCAATCAGGGAAGTGAAAATTATGACATGCCATTTTATATATACTATCTTGCCCAAAACTAACAAATTCAATAATACTAAGAAAACAAAGTCTAGAAATAAGCTAAATATGTAATGACAGGAGAATGGATGGATAAATTGTGATAGTTTAATTTCTTCAGAGGAATAGCAATGAAAAAATGAAATATACCTACAAGAAGCAAATTTTAAAAACATAATGAAGAATAGCAAAACCAAGATCCAGAATACTCCATAGAATATGTAACATTTTAATAAATAATTTGGCATTGTTTAGTATATACCCTAGAAAAACTCTTGTATTTACTATACACATGTTCAGTGTTATTCTAAAGCAGGAGTCAGCAACTTATAGCATATAACCCACCACCTATTTGTATAAGTGAGATGGGATTGGAACACAGATACACTTATTTGTTTACACTTGCATACCCACCACCTGGCAGAGATGAATAATGGCAACAGAAAGCTTATGGTCCATCAAGACTAAGGTATTTACTGTCTGGCTTTTTTAACAAACAAGTTTGCTGACCCATACTCTGGACTATTTATAAGATAATGCCAATTTTTTTATGAAGCACACACAGAAAGAATAATAAACAATTTACTGTTTGGGTAGATTTCTTGTGATAAAGATATGAAAATCAAACTGAAAATTTGAAAAATTTTCAAATAATAATTTTAAATAATAATATTAATTTAATAATTTTAAATAATTTAATAATAATAATAATTTTAAATTATTAATATAATTTCATAAGAGTGTACTTCAGGTAGGAATGGAAAGGCAGAGAATGGGATGGGGAAGAATCTGCAGGAAATGAAAATTAATGGCAACTTTCTCACCCATGCATTAGATAGTGCTCTGGAAAATATTAAGGAATAAATTAGAAAGACAAAATGGAATAATTCCAAAAAATTTCTTAGGACTAAATGACATGTCCCTATCCTAAGGGACATTGCTGAAATTTCAGTACATTGGAAATGGAAATTCTCTGAGCTTCCAGAGACCAAAATTAAGTCACATACCAAAGACCAGAAATTAGAAAGACATTGGGCTTTGTAACAGCAAGACTAGAGGCTAGACTATGATAGAGAAGGCCTTCACTTTGGAGGGACGGTATCTTTTAACCTAGAATTTTATATAATCACCAAACTGCCAATTTAGTAACAGGGAGCGATATTTTCAAACATTTAAGACCTTATAAATTGTCTCCCAATGTCTTGCTTCTTGAGTAACTGCTGAAGCGTGTGCTGGGCAAAAATGAGTCAGGGAAACTATGAAGAGGATAATGTGGATGTAGGAGAAAGATTCGAATCAAGAGAGAGGTAAAGGGATCCTCATAATTCTGTCATCACAAGCAGTCAGACCTTCAGGGTCCTGGGGAGCAACACAGTTCAGTCTGAAGCAGGTCTGAAGTTCTGAGTGTGATTATTTCAAAAAAATGAATAATTATTATTTAATAATAATTTAAAATGATCCCTTACTTTTTTAAATGTATTAAAATAAGATTTATCCAGTAAAGAGAGGCACCGTGGTCAAGGTAGTTATAAGTGCTAATGGAAACTAACCAAATTAAAAAAAAAAAACCTATGATAATTAATAATGGTAGGAAAACAAAACATGAAGAAAGTAATTACAGAATACAGCCCTGCTGTGAATTCCATGGACATATTCACAATAATGTAAACTACAAATATTACCTACAATTTTGATGTTACTACAGAAGTTTTCATATATGGAAGGATGGGAAAAGTTCTTGGGTGTAAGAGAAGCAAGTGGGCGATGGGTGAAACTGTTTAAGACGTAACAAGATATGGAGGTAAATACCAAAAGAATTAACTAAAGAAATTTTAAGAAATTGTCTTAAAGTAATGAGAAATATGACAGGAAAAATTACATGTGTGACTGATTTTAATCTAAATAAAAATAAATCAAATTATAAACACGATACTATAACAAAGCCTGATGTACCAAATATGATCATTGTCCTCAAGTCCAACCAATCTGTCAATCAACCAACCAAACAAATATAGTAATCCTCAGAATTGGCTCTTCCTTAGGAGAAATGAATTAAACAAGTTGGCTTGCTTAGATCCACAAAGGTGAGATGTCATCTTTTGTAACCTCTTTAGAACATTACACAATCTTCGAGTGTGTGTGACGTGTGTTGCTTCAAAAATAAATGCTATTTTTCAGCTAAAGGGGAAAAAAAAAGCAGCATCTCCTGTCTTTGGAAGCTGGGTTGACACAGCGAGGCCATGCTGTTTTCCCATTAGACCTGTGCCGTTTCACAAAATACCAACTCCAGGATACTCTGGGACTATGATAAAATAAGACAATATAAAGCTATCTCACAGTTTTGACTAAGTCCAGATAGAAGCATCATTGCTATGAAATGCCAAATACCCACTCTCTCACCCCCAAATGATTACTACTTCTTTGGCTTCTACAATTTTATCCTCACTGTAGTCTTCCCTCCCTATAGATAATATTTACTGAGATGTCAATCAAGGTCTAGTACTCCTTCCACTTTTTGACAGCACCCCAATCCAGAGCAAACCTCGGCCAGAAGCAGAGGTAGGATATTCAAAACAGTCTTGTTAGAGGCAGCATGGCCAGGGGAAGATCCAATTTAGCATATTTATTGAGGACTTGCCTTGTGCTAATTATGTTGCCAGGCACTGAGGAAATCCAGAAGAAGACATTACCTTTGTCTCCGAGGTTCTAACAGCTCCTTAAGCAATCACAGAAAGAGAATCACACCTACTTCTATTTCACAATTCATTAACAAGGAGGCACATCCCTTGACTACTCTATGTGTCTGCTTCCTCAGCTGTACAAAAGTCATTTATCTTACTCAAACATTGTTGAAAAAATTAAATAAGGTCATGTACATTGAAGCATTTTATAAATTGTATAGGAACATGATAATTCAAGGAAAGGGAAGCCCAAAGAAGGTAAGTGGCCCGTCTGGGATTATGCCGCTATTATCAGACTTCAGTAGCACACTCTAGTGCCGAGCATGACCAACAGTGTAATAGTAATATGGATAATAACATCCTCAAGTGCTTACTATGATTAGACCTTCTGTCTAACATTTCATCTACCTTATTTTATTTATAATAACCATGCTTTGGTTTTACTTCTGCAGTATATGTTTCTTTTCAAATTTCTGCTACTTCATCATTTTACCCAGCAGTCCTAGAACCCATGAATAATATCATATTTTAAGCAACTATATCAGAAAATTTGGAAATACAGGATGTGTGTTTATATTTCCACATTGTTAACAAGATAAGAAAAAAAAGGATCTTACTTCAAGATTATGAGGCCATATTAGAAAATTGTGCAACGTAATTTCAATATAGGTCACAGTTTGTAAGCTGAGAGGTCATGACTCTTCATTCGAAAAATATGATGACCAGAGGTTCTTTATTGATGCTAAAGCCTTCCAAAATTTTTTTGAAATGGGCTTTACATGTTCGTGCTCAGGAAAATAGGAATTTCCTGTAGAGTAAAGGGTAGTGAAACATTTGTAACTCCAAAAGATGGTCACAAACATACACATGGTTGAATACTGGGGAAAAGTCTAGAACTCCATTTGTTCCCTGTCACCCCACGTATTAGTGTTTCTTAGCACAGCTTGATGAGACGTGACACGTACAATACGGAGTCAGTTCTGATGAGTCTGAGAGTCACTGAGCACTAAGAAGACAGTTTATAGAAAATTTAAATTATCCTACTCAATATTGTGCTGTGCTTGTGTGTGAAAAGAGTGAGCAACAATTTTTATGATAAAGCAACAAATGTATGGGTGAGAACACTGAAATCTCCAAGAGATATGATTGAAATAATGTCAGAAGGGTGGTAAGAGTAAAAATTCACCGAGAGACACTGTGTTTCAGTGGATATTAATTCCTTTGATTCAGCCTCAATAAATAAGAGCTTTGAAGAGCTAGATTAAGTATCTAGAACCAAAAGTCAGGGGAAAAAAAAAAGGCCTTCACAAGTCCTGGCCTGATGGGAATCTGAAGCATTCTGAACTTTCATCTCATTCAACTAGTCACTTAAATGTCAAATACATAAATCATTTAAATTATTTCTTACTCTGAAGCCAGTGTTCTTGCCAATCATATGTAATTTATGACCTTGGGTATAGTGTAATAGCACCTTCCAAAGTTGGGTTTTCTTCCCCCTAAAAGTTTTATTTACTTTTGTTTATAGTGAAGTTTCTAAGACAAAACATAGAAAATTAAGAAGGGTAGAGCCTCCTTGTGACTTCCCTCTTGTTGCCTTTACCCCTTACCATCCTCTCTGTTCATTTTCCCTTTGTCCGTGGTATTTCATACTTACAGCTCAGAACTCTTGGGGTCTCAGCTCTTGGACAACCCTTAATAAAATCCAGGACTAGGGCAGATATTTCCCTTGCCACTGGCCTTGTGCTCTCGGTGTCTATTGTCAAGTCAAGAGCAGAGTTTCTGTTTCATTGACCATGGAGTTCAGCCCCAGCACCTGTTCTTAGACTTCTCCAAGCTCCTAGGCCCTGGATCCAACCATTCAGCTCACAGGTCATGGGACCCATCCTCAACTGCTTCCTGTGCTGGAAAGCAGTTTTCTACCTTCTAGCAAAGAGGGAAAAGAGAGAAGGTGATACTTTGAAGCTATCTCCGTAGAACTAGGGAGGACCAAATTTTGAATATAAAATTTTATTTTCAGTTTAGTTCCAAAAATATTAAGTGGGCATCCCCAATGAGTATACACGGGTCATTATGAAAGTTTCAAGATACACAAAAATCAAGAAACAAACTCCACACAGATGGAAATAAATGAAGCCCTCTCAGCAACACTGATAAGCTGAGCATGTTGAAACTTGCCTGGTGAATCAGAAAGGATGTTGTTGACTGTGCTTCTTGGAAGTGAAATAATGAACCATAACACAGTTTGCCTCAAGACTTTCACTTTTATACAAAGTGCTGTGTGTTGAAAAAATGAAATATATAGTTTCTATTCTCAAGAGCCTTACAGGGTAAATAAATATGTAAAAGCAGAATTTGGATACAGATTTGTAGGTGCAGTAAATAAAGGTAAAAGGAGTAGTAACCATAAATGTTAACAGTCTCTGAGCACCTACTCTGTGCCAGATATTGTGATAAAGATTTTAGGTAGAATATTTAATTTAATGTGATTGGAGGGGGACCATATCAGAGATGGCTTTAAACTCATGCAAACATAGTTATCCTGTATTTAATGGAGACTGCTTGAAGGATTTTAAAAGGTTTATGGTTGAGTCAGATTTATACTGTTAGTAAATTGAATTTCTAGATTAGGGACAAGACTCAGAGATCAGGCCAAGGATGATGAGAGATTATGAAGACCAGAGCCAGGGCAATACTTTTAGACAAAAGAGGAGCATATTGATCCAAAAAGTAATTTGAAACTAAAATGGTTGGGGCTTGTTTAATGGTAGATAAAAAGGAAAGATCCAAGGATGTTGCTTCTATTTCTATTTGGATGACTGGTAGACAGATGGGAAGTAGATGAGGAGAAATAGATCTGGGAAAATGATGAAGACATTGTGTGTCAATCTTTGGACAGCTGAAACTGGAGCATTCATGACCAGGGAAGGGTCTTGGCTGCAGATAGACCCGTAGGCGCTTTTGTTGTCTGCTTTCTTTGTCTCCCCCACCCACCTCTCATATCCCATTTACATTTTCTTCTTCCTGCCCCGCACTCAGTGTATTATGACTAATTAACAGGGGAAGAACTGAGCAATCATTTCTTCTGCCTCCTCCTCATTTTTACACAAGTCTAAATAAGGCTGTATGATTGGAAGGCAATGCAAATTCTCTGGACCAACCCTGAGATAACATACGTGACAACCTCAAAATGCATTTAATTTTTCTTCAATATTTCCTTTTTTTAGAAAACAAAGGATTCCCCGTTTTAATATTACATAGGACCAACTCTGTGGGCAAGCCATGTATGTAGTTTTGTAGCAAGTGTTCATTGGTCTCTAGCCTTTTTTCCACCCATAATGAAAAAAGGCACAGAAATTCATGAGAGGATAAAACAGAAGTAATTGACACCTGGATTTGGAATGTTTCTTATGATTATGTAGTTATGTGTTATCTTCTAAGTACATATGCTTTATGAAAGTTGATGTTGAAATGGGCTACTTTTTCCTAGACATAGAACATTGGCTGGAATGTTCTAGACACATGTTAGATAAGAGAGAGACTAATTGAAGACTTGTTAAATTATATAAATAATCTACTTATTCATATTCAATCCATGAGGATGATAGATAGTTGAGTGATGCATAGAATTAAGGCTATAGAAGGTCAATATTCTAACATTAGACCCTTGCAGGGAATGCTCCACTGTCAGTACAGTTTCACCTGGTGTATACGATGAGTGAATTCATGATTCACAAAGCATCCCGAGACTGCTGTGAGCACGTGGGCTCCCCTGGCATGCTTTTGGCATGACAAGTCTTAGGAAGGTTATTGGCTTTCTCCACCTGAATCATAGCACACCAGATTTTTGTTCTTGCTACCTACCGGTCTGACATCTTTGTTGGGGTTGTCACTTGGTAACAGGATAAATACTCTGACAGAGGTGTTACACTCCCTAACGAAGCTTGTTTCATGTGCAAACTTTCTCATACTCATGGCTGGCCCAGGGCCATATCCTAAAATAGGAGAGGTTTGGTTCTGCTGCCCAGGATCTCAGGCCCTTCCCTTCTGCGGCAGAGGCCTGCCCTATTCAAAGCCTTCTCATTCTTTTGCTTATCCTCTTTACACACCCTGAAACTCATACCTGACCATGCTTCTGCCCTCAAAGCCCTCTTCTTGGGAATTTACATGCATGTACTGTTTCTCCTAGAACCATTAATATGCTAAGTTTTTTTTTTTTTTCAGTTTTTGGCTGGAGCCGGGTTTGAACGCACCACCTCTGGTATATAGGTGGTGGCTTACTCCTTGAGCCACAGGCGCCGCCCTATGCTAAGCTTTATTGTTTATTATAAAGGAGATGTTTATTCTCTGATAAAGATATTTCAAGAAATGTATATTGGGGAATATTTTAGCCAATGTGCCCCCAAATTTATACCATAAAGGTGACTGCCTCCCCCTCCAATTGGTCTTGCTTATAACAACAGGAACTTAAGTTTTCAGAATGAACCATGTTATCCCAATACTTAGGCTAATTAATATTAATGATCTTTGCTATACACTGACCATGTTTCAATAAATATAACTGAAATTTATTAATAAAACAAGGTTATATGGAATTTTATGTCAAAATTGGACATTCATTTTGATGTATAATTGTATCATATTTGGGATAATGTCCATGGTGATATTACCACTGACACAGAGATGATGAGTTTTTCTAATTCATACATTTCTCATCTATCAGAAAATCATGTAATACGGGAAATTATGAAAGTAATGGCGGTTGCTCATTCAGAGAAAGGCACTGCCATGTGTTCAACATCAGTAAGTTATTTTGCAATCACTTAATGAGTACCTATGAGCCAAGTGCTTCTTCTGGCCATTGAGGAAAACAATCACGGTCTTGGAATTCATAACTGTTACCATCTAGCCGAAGAGATGGGCACTGAAAAGTTAATCAGAGAGGCTCTTTAATTTCATTTGGATAGGTGATTCAAAGAAAAAAAAAAGATAGTGTATTCATATCTCAATATTAGACCTTTCCTCATAAAGTTGTTTTCTTCTTTTGTATATCATTTCCCCTTTATACATGATTCATTGCAGGGATAGTGGGGACAAAAAAAAAATACCTCAATATAGAAAATTTAATAAGGTATTTCTGATTTTAATTTATTTATGTATGTATTTATTTATTTTTGTATTTCTGATTTTAAAGTAATGCCTGCTCTTTACAGAAAAGGTGAGAAATTTTTAAGGTATAAAGAAAGAAAATGATGAATCTAGAAAGTTTACCCAGAAATAAACATCTTATATTTTGACATGTTTGCCTCATTGTATTTCTTCTGTACATATTTTATTTATATGATTGAGAGTATACTGCCTATATAATTTTGTTTGGGTCTTTCTTCTATTTATGATTTTCCTAGAAGATATGTTCTCAGCCCCCATACAAGTGATACACACTACAATTACTGCCTGTGCCACTTCAGGTCATTTTAGAAAGTGCAATCTATACATTTCATAATGGTAGGGAACACAGGAACACTTTGTAGTGGCTGTGCCATTTCTTCCAGTTGAGCTATTTGTGGGCTTACTGCTGTGGTCTTATAATAGGTTTTGCACCCTTTGGGGCCTTTCTGTTCTCTATTTCCAGATTTTTCTTCTTAAAGCATCACTTTTGATAGGCCACTTCCCTTCTCCAGAGTTTACAGTAGACTGCCTTTAGGTTAGATCTCAGCTCAGTGTGATATCAGAGGCCCCTCTATAAGATGTCTTGTTTCTTCTCCTGTCCCCCTCTATAGTACCATCTGTGCTCCGGGCAGACCTCAGAAAGCTAGTCAATGACCCCACTTTTGTAATTTTAGTGCCTTGCCCTTTCTATCTTCCATCTTTTCATTTATCTCAACCCTTTCCTCAAGGCCCTAACACAGGTAATCAATCCTTTTCTCTCCTTCTATGACAGCTACAATTAACACTACTCAACTTATTTTAATTACATGCTGTCCTTTACAACTTTCTCTCCTTGTTTGACATGTGAAAGTCTTATCTTCTCAGAATGAGCTTGTAAAAATTCTTTAATCTAGGCAGGAAGGCAACTCCCAAACCCGACCTCTCCAACAGTCACTGTGTTATATATTAGTGAAGTTACTCAGCTCTTACCATACAAAGGACAATCTGCTAAGGTCTTGACAGACATTACCTTACTGGCTTTCCACAAAAGCCTGTGTTATTCAGGAATCCTTTTGGCTGCAAATGACAGAGGACCTCAAGTGTCTAACAATGCTTAAACGATACAGACTTATGTCTTATTTAACAACAATAGGAGGAATAAAAGTTGGAGGTAGGTAGTTTCTGGCATAGGCTTAGGAGCTCTCAGATGTCAGGGATTTTGTTTGGCATCTTTGTAAGTTCTCCCACTTCCCTGTAATGATTGAAATATGGCTGTAGCTTCTTCTTGCCTCACACTCTAATACGACTGTGCTCAAAGTCAGGTAGCAGGAGTTGGTGCAAAATACAAAGTTTTTTTTTTTGTATTTTCTAAACATTCCCCAACAAATTTCACCCACAACTCATTGCCCAGAATTGGATGATAGATGTCCACCTTGAGATTAAGGAATCTCTGAATAATACCCTAAGAAAGTAGAAATCAAGAAGAAGGGAAGCTGAAAGGAGTTGATTTGGGTTGTCAGTCAATGGTATAGCTATGTAGGAAATCAAAGGCCGAGAAAGATGTGGAAGATTATACAACTGGTAAGTGGCAAAAAGAGGATTCACATCAGACCATCTGAGTCTCAGAAGTCACATCCTTGCTCACCACACTATTAGGCCTCTAGAGAATTCTAGCATCTTACTTAATTCATTATAAAATATTTAACGAGAATGTACTTGATGCTCAGCACTGCTTTTGCTGCTGAAGGAAAACCAAGTGCATGATCTCTTTAAGGACAGAAGCCCCATTTGAAACAGCCAGAATACAGAAGACCATTATATTGCACACTCAGCTTGCCAGGTGCAGTTGTGTGTGGAAGTTCATTGCAGATTCTTGGCATCAAGGTGGACTCTGCAGAAGTTATGGGGTGTGGATTAAACTTTTCAGATTTGGATCAGTGGGAAAAAAAGGAGTGATGACATTGCTCTTGAGAAGAATAACTTGAATGGAAACCATACGGTGGGAAACAACAGAGGCTGAAAAGCGAGTGAAGCGAAGTGTGGCTGAAGTTCTAGGTACACTGTCCCAACTTGTGGAGCTGCCAGGGTGGTTAAAAAAACAGTTGAACAGATTGGTCACATAGATAGTGTCAGAGGTGCCATCCAGGGGACTGAGGATGAGAAGGGAGACAAGGTGGAGAACGCCAGACTCCTGAACCCTCCCCTGAGGGACCTGAGTAGCAAGAGACGTTAAAATGTGTAAGAGTAGGTGGCTTTTAACAAAGGATAAGATTTATGTTCAATTCAAGGGCAAATGAAGACGGTTCCTTGGATGTGGCTTGTGACAGGCCATTAGGGTGGAACCCAGAATTATTTAGAAAATTATAGCTTGAGAAAATGTAGAGCAAGTTAGAGAATTTTTAAGAAAGAAAATAGGCGGGTTTTTCCCTTCCTTCCCAGACCCAAAAGATCACTTGAGTCTGCCTAGGGTAGAAAGAGGGACGGGAACCCATTGTCCTTACATGCTGGAAAGCGCCCACAGGCCTGGCCCGTCAAAAGCCGACGGACTGGAGTGGAACTTGACTTTGTGCTGGAGCACAGGTGTGTATTGGCAAATTCTTAAGTTTCTGAGTGATGTCATCCTCCTTCAACACATTTCTTAAACTATGTCTTTACAAATAAGCATTTCTTTTCTAATGATGTCTTCCTGACTAAAATGTTGAATCATTCAGAGGATAGAGACTCGAGAGAGAAAAAAAATGCTGTGTGGGAGGAGCAAAGCTTTATAAAACCAGTCATTTCCATGTCTGAATTGTAACAACCCTCGGAGGAGCATTTCTTGTCAGACGGCTCAGAGAATAACAAGGTATTTCAGTGATTTCCATGGCCATGTCTATGGGAAATATGATTACATTTTTTTCCTCTTCTTTTATGCTGGTGCTAATATATTGAAAGTTAAGTTGGGGGATGTTTGTAAAAGCTAAGTAGAAATTAAGTGTTTTCTTGTTTAGTTGTTGGTGTAATTGAAAATATTTTAATTCAAGATTTGTATTAAATGTATAGTAAGGCTTAATTTTGAATCTTAAAAGCCAGGAAATGCCTATGCAACATTAACTAAAAGAAAGTGTATATTCAGATTAAAATATGTATATTCTATACTAGCTACTGTTTTGATGCTGAATTTGAGGGAAATAGCTAGAATCTAGAGGTTCTCAACCTGTGGGTCATGACCCACAGGAACTGTATTAAAGGGTTGTGGCATTAGGAAGGTTGAGAACCACTGAGCTAGATAAATTAAAATATTTTAATTTAAGCAACTGAAAGTAATCTCTACATTATATATTAATTAAAAGGAAAAAAGGACTCAATTGACTAAATAAACAATCAGAAACTTCAGAAATTAAGCAGCAATTTGGGTTGGGTCATTGTAGAACAAGAATATATGTATTGAATTTAGTTCAATAATGGGTCAATTCAATGAAAGAGAAAAATCCGCCAAACTCGCTGGTGGGTTGACTGAAGTATGGTTCAATAATTTTATATCCCATAAAGAGACTTATTTATTATGAAAGTCATCAACTAAAAGATAGTGTTTTTAATTCTGGGGAATGTATAATTTTTGATGAGATGTTTCCTTGAAACTATTGTTTTATCTTAGTTCTAATTTATTTTTGTGGTTAATTTCAAAATACGTGTACTGTGTAGTTGCAAAATAAAAACAATCATTTAAAAAGCGACAGGAAGCTCCAATCCAGGGCCAGTGGGAAGAGGGACAGTGGCAGTGGGCCTGGTGGCTCTTCTCACTGGTTTGGGGAGACAACACAGCATTGGGGATCCCCACCCTTCATATGATTCCCATTCACTCACCCCAGAGATCATATTAAACATTAATTAGGGGTATAATATTTGTGAGTTGAAGAGGTTGTATAACTTACTCTGGCGGTAAATAATTACAGGTGTCCCTGTTCTGGATGGCTGTGGTATTTGACGTCACTTCATGACTTCAGTTTTGTATTGACTCAGTAGATTTTTATCCAAACACAGTCCTGGCCTCATCTGAAAATCAGGGAACATTGCACATATATCCTTCATACATTTCTAAAATGAAGAACCTCTCAAAACTTAGTTGAAAACTTCTAGTAAAAGCACTAGGCTTGGAATCAGAAGGCTGGGATCCAGTGTAGGCTTCTGAAATGAACTAGCTGTGCAATCTACAGCTTTGCATTTTCATCTGTATAGCAGAAATTGCTAAGTTCTCTTGTGTAACTAATTACACAAGAGAAACAAAAAGGAAGCTGAAGGAATTTGGTGACAGCCATCTAGACATCAAATATTATTTTTACATTACATGCAATTAATTGCACTTCATTTAGAAAGACCATTCAGACAATTTTTTACAAAGTAAATGCATCTGTGACAATGTGATTCTGTTTTTATTGACTTTTACTTTATCAGTTACCTTAAATCCCAACCTTATTTTAATAGCCCTTATCAAAAGTTTGTCTTAACACTTAAATTCTTTTAGGATCAAAGTCACTGACTCTAAAGATGGTTACAAAGAACTAGTTATGGGACAAGTCTAAATTTACTTTCTTAGCTATGATCTCTCCTTCACATTTTTCACATAAAATAGAGAAATACTTTATTTATGTTATTAATATTCAGTTTGTTTCCAAACAATATTGAGATAATTAATTTTTAAAACCTATACAATAAGTCTAATTAGCTATAGAGACATTTTTAAATTGTAGAAGGAAGAGGAAACACACTTCTGAGCCATTCAAGTTAATCGAGTGTCTGTGATGAAGAAAAAGAAATAGTGATCTTTTTTAACTTAGTAAGTATTCTAGTAGGAGTACAAACTTAATAGGCTTCTCTTTTCATTTACTTTTTCTAGCATTTCTCACATTGTTACTTAAACTGTTAGCCATCACCGTGAAGATATATATCAATGCAAGAGAGGCAGCCTGAGATAGTAAACAGAACAGTACACTTTCTTAGACAGATGTAGGCTTGAATCCCTGCTCTGTTACATGTGGGCTGGATGACCTTATGTAAGTTACTTAACCTCTCAGAGCATAAGGATATAATCTATAAAATAGAGATAATCATATCTTCCTGATACAAAACCTATAGCAATTAAAGGAGGAAACAAGAGTAGGTGGGAGAGTTTCAGGGACAAATTTTATTTAAATTTGTATTTTTTTCTTGATAAAGTCCAATCAGGTCATATTTAAAGTGAGAAATTTTGAGACACGTTCCAGTGTGTCCATGAACCAAGGGATTACACAAGACACCCATGGATTAGAGAAATAAGTGACAACTGAGATAAATGCGACCACAGCTGTAGGGAGTCTAGGTAACAAGTACAGGGCATGCTTCATCCTGGGGGACTTCCCCAAACCACTCCCCAATTCTGGGAAACCACTGTCACAGGGAGGTTTCCTGAGGGAAGATGACTGTCAGCGTTGGTTGACATATTTATATATTTTGTTAATTATAAGATAAGTTTCAAGCTATGATGAAAGCAAAATTACAGCCAGAAAGATGATCATTGGCCAGTACCAAGAGAGACGCACACACACAGAGAAACCTGCACACACACTCACACTCACACTCTGGGGTGTGCCCAAGCATCCAGCTGAGTGGAGAGCCGTGGATCATGGCAGGTGTGCCTGTTATTGTCAGATGGTTGATAAGCTGGTGTATGCGTGTGTTTCATATAAAGGATTATCCCTGCAGTCCTGCCTGGTGTTGACTTCCCACTGGGGGATGGGGTGGCAGAAGAAGGGGACCCTCCCAGTACTCCCAGTAATGAATGCCCTAGCATAGAAGGTATTTGGTGGCAATGCTGTGGTGTGTGCAGTGTGTGTAAGGCAGGGGCTTGGAGGCAGAGGCTAGGTGAAGTATAGACTCCCAAACAATGAGTCTGAGCCATGTCTAGAAGGGTAGGACACTTGAAAGGACATTGATCGTGTCAAGTAGAGCCAACCAGAATGTCTGTGAACATGGCACCCACTTGGAGTGTGTGTGGATATGTGTGGGCTCATCTGTGTGTGTGTGTTATTGGGTGTGCAGCATGTTTGTTGGTGCAACAGAGAGGTTGAGAGTGTGACCTTACCTGACGTCAGTTCCTATCCCACCGCTATTGATTGTTTTTACTGTTATCATTATTGTCACGGAGAGTGCCATAAAGTATCACTACTTATCATATAACTGTTCACTGTACATCAGGATACAGTGTCTTGTACACAATGAAAATGTAGACCTCATATTTAAAATGATTAAGAATTTAAAGATGGGCTGGGTGCCCGTAGCTCAGTGGTTAGGGTGCCAGCCACATGCTCCAGGGATGGTGGGTTTGAACCCCGCCTGGGCCTGATAAACAAAATAATAATAATAGCCAGGCATTGTGGCAGGCACCTGTAGTCCCAGCTACTAGGGAGGCTGAGGCAAGAGACTCGTTTGAGTCCAAAAGTTTGAGGTTGTTGTGAGCTATGATGCCATGGCACTCTACCAAGAGTGACGAAGTGAGACTTTGTCTCAATTGAAAAAAAAAAAAAAGAATTTAAAGATGGTGGTAGGGGAGCATTTGGTCAAGCACAGGGCCCTTTATGGCTACACAGATCACATGGCCATGAAATTGTCCCTGCCCTATCTCACGTTGTTTGGTGAAGAGAGCTCCTCAACTCTATGCAGAATACAGCCTGTCCTACTCTACTGACGTCACTCAAAATGTTACATCATCTTTATGAAGCTGAATTTTTCTTCTTCACTTTCCTTCTAGATTGAAAGCATGGAAGACCTTTATGTGGCCAATGCAATCTTTGCCCTGAATTTCTTCAAGCAGCTGGCCAGAGTGAATCCCACCCAGAACCTCTTCTTCTCTCCTTGGAGCATTTCCTCCACCATGGCCATGGTCTACATGGGTGCCAGGGGCAACACTGAAGACCAGATGGCCAAGGTGAGTTTGAGTTAAAGCTCCAAATTATCATGCAAGTTCCTAGCCTGAACTACAGAAGTGCTCTTGTTTTGTGCTCAGGGCGTGTTGACTAATGGGGTCAGCAGTCATCACATGTTAACAAAGCACAGTCCTTATAACACCCATTCCTCAGACTATAATCTGTGAAAGGGCCAAACCACAAAAATTCCCAACTGCAGATGCCAAAGACATATAGGAGTTGAGTAGCCTTAAATAGTTAATAGTGACCTCATACATTTTAATGACAGAATGATCTGACTTTTCAAAGGGAGTATTTTGCACCCATTATCTCATTCAGTTTAAGACAAATATCATTTTACAGATGAGGACACTGGCATTGTGCATGAAGCCTGCACTGTTTCCTGACTCATAGCTGAAGCTTCTTTTGCTCTAACACTGGGGTGTGTTTGCTCCCTATTTCTATTAAAGAATCACTCCTATTGATGTTAAGAGTGTGTTGCAAAAAGGAAACAATGTATTAGGATTGTGGTCACTACATTCACACAGATGTGTGACAGGGTTGCAGCTTCAGTGGACTTCACCATGTCATCAAGCCTGTGGGGTCATATCAACAAAATGCTGGATGTGGTGGCTCTTGCCTATAATGCCAGCACTGTGGGAGGCTGAGGGAGGTGGCTTGCTTGATCTCAGGAGTTCAAGACCAGCCTGAGTAAGAGTGAGACCCCTTCTTGACTAAAAATCAAAAAACTAGTCACCTGTTGTGGCAGTACCTATAGTGCCAGCTATTCAGGAGGCCGAAGCAAGAGGATAGCTTGAAACCAGGAGTTTGAGGTTGCTGTGAGCTATGATGATGCCATGGCACTCACCCAGGGCACAGAGTGAGACTCTGTCTCAAAAACCAAAAAACCAAAACAAAAAAAAAATGGAGCTTGGTGTACAGCCAGTCTTCAGAATCAGGGTGGATGAGGCGTGGAACAGCATCGGGGTGGATTTCTGTAGCAGGGCCGTTCCCTTCCTTCCTTGGTGAATAGACACAGGCCCAGCCCAGTAACCTTTCCACTGAGGTGGGGCCTGAGCCTGTGCTGAACTACACACTGAAACAGGCTTAGGGGTTTCACTCAGCATATGGAAAATTCTTCTGATCTGTTATTTCCTAGGTCAGTGAGCTGGACACGGTCATCATATAATTAAAATTCCTTTGCTCTCACATACCCGCCAATGCTCTAAGCACAAGCAACACATTGTACATCTGGTCACACCAAAATGCCGCTGGCTGGTTTCTGGTTTCCCAAGAGAATCGTACCTGAGTACGCACACATCCTTTCCAGGGACAGGGCGACCCGTGGAAGGTGGGCCTCATTGGAAGTGCGAGAGAGCATTGGCCAATCTCACTGCTGAAGGACAAGACATAGATGAATCACCCTCTGTGACAGTTTAAACGTTGAAACTTTCAACAAAACTCAGTTGCTCAACTCTCTGATACCAGCAGTATTTTGTAATACTCTTTCCTCTTCATTATAATTATTTTGTTTTAAAGGATAAAGATAGCAAACTGATAAGAAAACTTTAGAAAACAGTCAGATCTTTTTTTTGTTTTTTAGTATAAAGGAATGAGAAGTAATATGTTTTGGGGAAAAATACTAAGCGAAGTGCTCTGGGTTGTTAAAGCAAAACAAATTCGATTTTGATACTAACGGAAAATTAACTTATTGTTCACTCTGGACACAAGATAGATTTCTTGTATCTAGTCGAGCTTTAAGCCCTTGGAAGTATGCAAGGATTTTACACAGACTTTTTTAAATAACTCGGCAGCATGTGCAGATTTTAAAATTCAAATGCTAATTAGGTTGCTTTCCAGATAATAAGAAAGAGAAGTTCCTTGACTTGGAGGAAGAAGGACAGATAGGTTGTAGGGACAGGCCTACCTGTGAGTCATGACTTGGACACTTAATGAGGTGTGTAAGAACGTTGAAACCTCTGCACCTCAGTTTTCTTGTCTATAAAATGGGAATGAAAATGTATAACTTTTAAGGCAGTTGTGAAGATTAAAGGTAACATGTAAAGCCCTTGGTAGCCATAGCTGTATTAACAGCTAATGCTTACCAGTGCTTTAGCCAGGTACCTTCTAAGAACTTAATATGAACTTAACCCACATAATACCAGATCCTATGAGGTAGGTGCTCTGATGACCACACTCATTCTACAGATGAGGAAATAGGTCAAGAAGAGGCCACACAGGTGCAATGGGCACTCCAGGCCATAATGAATAGAAGGCCTACATTGCAGAGACCACAAATCAGTGCAAGGTTGGCGTGCCAGCAAGGAAAGTTTCTGCCAGATCTTGTGTTTAGGGAGAGGCAAAAGGCCTGTCCAGTCCAAACTGCCCCCTGGGCAGCGAGCCTGCCTCGCTATTTTCTCTCTGCCCTTCCTTCACATGGACCAGGGGCCCCTCACGTCCCCACTTCTACTGGGAGCTCTATCCCTTGAGTGATTTTTACAGTGACCAGAAAGGCTTCAGTGCTACCTGGGAGAACCCTGGTTAAAGGGTCACTTTGCTTGGAAGGGAGGACAACCATTCCCAGGGTTCCAAGCTGCAGTGGGAAACGGTGTCTTTTGTCATGTGAGGGTGGAAGAGGACCACATCTTTTCAGAGAAGGCCAGGCAGGACTTAGGATGCATGACTTGCAGAAGTGGAGATCAGCCTTGTAAAACCTAACGCCTCTCTCTCCAGCTCAGAAATTCACCAACTGAATTTCATTTGCCACCGACCCACTCACCAGACCAAACCCCCTCACCGCGGGCCCCACGAGGAGGTGCCACAGGGCCAGGGAGTCCCAAGAATGTTGGAGGTGGGGGCAGCTGGGTGGCAGGGACAGCCTGCAGGTGCTGAGACTGGGAGATGGAGCTGGGTGGGGATAGTATGAGGGGGGCAACGTGAGGTGGCTTCCAGAGGCCAGTCTTCACCTATCGGAAACTTTTCACTTGCAATATGAAGAGACCCACCCCTGTAACGCGTCCCTCCTTATGAATGGTAATTTTTCTTTGTGTGTGAATGTGACATCAAAATATGTCAGGTGAGCTCTGTTCATATCACGTGATCTGTTTTTAGGCATTAGCTGACTTTGGCTTGTAGTTTTTGACAGATTAGAAGTATCTTTTGGGCTCGGCACCAGTAGCACAGTGGTTACGGCACTGGCCACTTGCACTGAGGCTGGTGGGTTTGAACCTAGCCCAGGCCAGCTAACCAACAATGACAACTGCAACAACAACAAAAAATAGCTGGGCGTTGTGGTGAGTGACTGTAGTCCCAGCTACTTGGGAGGCTGAGGCAAGAGAATCACGAGAGCCCACAGAGTTTGAGTTTGAGGTTGCTGGGAGCTGTGATGCCGTGGCACTCTACCTAGGGTGACATAGTGAGACTCTGTCTCAAAAAAGAAGTATATTTTGTATATTGGGCCACTGAAAAGAGAGAAAGAGACACAGATTCTGAGTTAACCTTGTTATTTTCTTCAAAATATTGGCATTTTTCTTCAAGACAATTTATGCTTGTTCCCCATACACAAAGGTGGGAATCAAGAAACCAAACACTGTATTTTATACAGACTTTGCTGTATAAAGTTTAGTAATTCAGCAGGAAAGTGTCATCACTCTCTCTGATTCTGATTGTAGGTATTTCAGTTTGACAAAGTTGGAGTACCGGAAATCATCTCAGTGACCCCAGAGAACATCACTGGTTGTGAATTCACACAGCAAATCCAGAAGGGCATGTATCCTGATGCTATTTTGCAGGTATCAGACTCATCCGCTCATATTTATTTTGTATTTTATTTCTAGAATCTTGTGTTTTAAAGTCACAGTGTTAGACTGGGAAGGAATTTTGTACAACTTCCCCCATTCACAGAAAGAAAACTAAGACTCGAGGTCATTAAGAAAAATACATATAAAGAGGGGCAGAGTCAGGGCAGACTCCAGGCTTCATGACTTTTAGAACAAGGCTATTTCTAAATTCTATCATGCCCCTGAATGGGTATGTGTAATCTATTCAGAAACCATGGTGAAGACTCCCCCAAAACATATATGGATGAAGATTTCTGGAGGACAGAGGATAAGAAGTGACAAATAACCAAGAAATGGGGAAGGCCAGGCCCAGAGACTTATGACAGGTCATGGATGCTCAGATATGTCTCTCTCATCATTTTTCTATCTACCTGTCTATCTATATATCTACCTATATCAGTCACCCATCATTTATATACCTTATCTATCTATCTATCTATCTATCTATCTATCTATCTATCTATCTATCTCAGATAGTAATACCTGTCCTCAATATTCCATTTCCATAAAGAAATGGAGCTATCCAGCTAAATTACAGAAACTGGATACACATGTGCTCCTATTGGAAATCAACTTCTATAGTCACACTCTTGAGGTAGACTATGGAATCTCCAAAAGCTTACTTCCTGGGATGCTGACGCTCCATCTATCCACCACACAGGAAAGTATGGGTCAGAGGAGGCGGAGAGGCCCCTATAAGATGGAGACTGTGCCCTGCAGCACCTGGCAGCCCATCTGGAGGGTTCTGGCCTCCACTCCAGTCCAGGCTGCTGCTGGAACTGATACCGGTATCTGTCATGTGTTTAAAACCTGCAGGTTGAGGATGAATTCTCATTCATCTTTGAGGTTTTCTAAAACCTTCATTTTCCACTACATGAGCTAACTCCATAAAATGGGTACTCGTAGACGCTTTTTGACTTTAGATAGATCATTATTAAGGTAATATTTTCTCCCCCAGATTTATCGAGGTATAGCTGTGCAAAAACGTATATATTCAAGGTGAACATCACAAGATTTGATTTACCTATGCATTGTGAAATGATTATCACAGTCAAATTAACACTTCTATCTCTACAATTAGTTACCATTCGTGTGTGCAGCAAGAATGCAAAATATACTTGCTTTGCAAATTTCAAGTAAAGAATACAGTATTTTTTTTTTTTTTTTTTTGAGCCTCAAGCTGTCACCCTGGATAGAGGGCCATGGAATCATAGCTCACAGCAACCTCCAATTCCTGGGCTCAAGCGAGTCTCCCGCCTCTGCCTCCCTAGTAGCTGGGACTACAGGCGCCCGCCACAACGCCCGGCCATTTTTTGGTTGCAGCCACCATTGTTGTTTGGCGGGCCTGGGCTGGATTCGAACCCGCCAGCTCAGGTGTACGTGGCTGACACCTTAGCCCATTGAGCCACAGGCGCCGAGCCAAGAATACAGTATTATTAACTGAAACCACTCTATTATACATTAGATTCCTAGAACTTATAAATATACAAAAAATTCCTTAAAGACCTTGAAGTTTAAAGAACTAAAAAGGAGCCTTTCTTCTTGGCTGTTGGTTACTTCCTGCATAAATCTAACCCATAGACACATCAAACTTTGAAACAAATTAAAATTTTTCTTAGTTGTAATGCACCATATCATTATCAAAATCACTTCCCCAAAGACTCCTCTAAAGTGCTAAGATAAAAAGAGAATATTCATTAATGCAGCATTTTATCCTTGTATTGAGAAAACGTTGTTATTGCTTAAGAAGTATCTTGGTAGTCCACTGTTATGTACTAAGAATCCCTTCTTTCTGTTAAGGCACAAGCTAGAGATAAAGTCCATTCATCCTTCCGCGCTCTCAGCTCTGCAATCAGTTCTCCCACAGGGGATTATTTATTGGAAAGTGCCAATATGCTCTTTGGAGAGAAGTCTGCAAGATTCAAGGAAGTAAGTGAAACCTGTAACTGAAATAGTTGTGCCCAAGTCAGCAGTGAGGTCACTCTCAAAGCCATTCTCTACAACTCTCCAATTCATACAAGCAAAGCTGGAATTCAACACTGGCTCCCAGGCTGGGCTCACATAACAGCTGTCCCTTTGGCTCCCTCCGTGGGTTCTTCCTCTTCCTGTTGTAAGTGTCCCTACAGGAAGTAATAAATCAGGACAACGTACCCAACTGTTTTCCTAAACCACTATCCCACTAGCCAAACTTCTGTCTTCTTATTCAGTGTCTATAATGCAAAGAGTGTATAAGGGTGTATTGTGCTGGGGCTGGAATGCGGGGAAAGGGCCAATAGAGAACTTGCAATCTGCAGTGTTTCCTCCCTCAGCCACCCCCACCTCAGCCGGCCTCCATGCATAGGACCAGCCCAGGCTTCCCTAATTTCCAGTTACACCATGTCCTGTTCAGTATAGATTCTACTCAACTGTTGGCATTGTCTTGCTTTAAAGGAATTCATGCAACTCTCTAAGAAATACTACTCTACAGAACCCCAGGCTGTTGACTTCCTAGAATCTGCAGAAGAAGCTAGAAAAAAGATTAATTCCTGGGTCAAGACTCAAACCAAAGGTAAAACCAAGAAAATACAGTATTTGTCTTTTCCTTTTTTCACTTAGAAAATTCTGAACTGTTTTTTTAAACCATCCTTGAACTTGGATCTCCTCCCTTAAACTTTTTCCCAACTTTAGTTACTTTGTTTAAAGTAAATTTATGTCTGTTTAGATGAGTGGTGTTTTAAATGAAAAAAAAAAAAACGAAACTGAGACCCACTAATAGAGGACATGTTCAATACTTTATTTTGATTTATAAAAGGAGAGAAGGCAGAGGTTTTTAAACATAAGAAATACCGGTGTTGAAATGCTCATGCCCACTCTGGACAAAAAGAAAAAAAAAAACAGCTCGATCCTGGACTTAGTAATTGATATAAGCTGTAAAGAATATTGGCAGTGGAGAAGAAAAGGATCATAAAAGTATTTAAACTATCTCTTCTCTTTTAACATTTAAAGCCAATCCATTGTCAAGACCCGTTGGTCCTTGTTTTTTTTCTTTCTTTTGATACTTGGTTATCTAAGGCACTTCTACCATTTTAATTCATGCCATTAATTCTTTCATAGACTTCTGCCTTCCTCTGTATTTTTTTTTAGAAGAACTCAAACTTAAATCATTCTTTCATTGTTATTAAGTTCATTCAGTCAACACGTTTATACACCTTGTACTAAGTGCTAGGAACTGTATGTTGGGTTAAAGAGAAAAAATGATACGCCTGTCATCACAACTTACAGTCTGGGGGTGATGTTTGATCAAACTGGCAATTACTATAGAGTAGGGAGAGTGCTGTAACAGGGCTTCTGACTGGAGTACGAATGTGTAGGTTGTAATCAGGAAGGTAAGTGGGAGCTGTTCTTGTAGAAGGTCTGGTGCCTGCAGAGAGAGTTCTGGACAACGTATGCAGGTCGTGCAGAGGTCCAGAGGTCAGAGGCCTTGACCCTTTAAGGAAACAAATAGAATTTGGTCTGACAGGTGTGTGAGCGCTAAGTAAGGAAAGGAGATGAAACTAAAGAGGTAAAGTAACATGTTTATCATGCTATTCCTACACTAAAACATTTTAGTGACCTCCTACTGTCCTCAGGGGAAGGCCTCACTCTTGACTTTGATTTCTGAGTCCCCCATTATCCAGCTGACTGCACCTGACTCTCACTGGCTCCTTGGGCCCCCACCCACATGGCATACTCACTGCTACCTCCAAATTTTCCTACATGGATCCCTCAACTGAAGCTTTTAATATGACTGTCAGCCTGAGTCCGACCCCCTGTCCAAACTGTCTCCTCACCACTTCCTGACCTTTACTTTTTCTCAAGTTGTTTTCTGCTTTTTGAACTTATAACTCACATTACTATTTGCCAAGTAGGCCCTTGAACTGCTATTGGATGGATTTAGTTTGCTTTGCCTTCCCACCCAGACTGTAATCTGTGGGCTACTATGTTACACTTCTGTCTTGTCCCTATAAAAATTAGCACAGTTTTTTGCTGACAGAGAAAATCCTTCATTCTTCTGAATTTTCAAGTAGAAATATAGGCCTTAAATAAATAATTGTTGAATAATAACATAGAAATGTATTTGTAAGAGGAAAAAATAGATTGTTATAGATGCTGAATTGTTCAGGTATTTCACAGATTCAGGAGCTGTGAGGTTTGGAAATGTCCAAGGAGGGCCTCTGTCCCAACTGACCACCCTGTGGTTATGAACTCCCGCTGGCTCATCTAAAATCCCCCTGACAGCGATGGTGTCGGGGCTACCTCTTCTGATCCTTACTTCATTCCAAAATTCTTCAGTTGGAAGTTTGAAGATTTTGATAATGTAATACCAACCCCCCCAAATAGATTTTCCTTTAACTCCAATGTTTAAAACATTGTTTTAAGTTCTAGAGAATTCCAAAAAAACTTTTCTGTTTATCTGAAAACAGCTGATTTTCTTTTAGTTCTGCATTTGCATTGTGGAGTTTTAAATTATTGTTCTTAAATATTGACAAACGACTGCCACAGAGGAAGCAGGTCAAGTGGAGATGAAATTAGCAGAAGTGAAAATAAAAACAAAAACAGCAAAAATTAAAGAGACACAGAAGCTTTGCTTTCTTTAGAGAACTGTATAAATCATTTTCCTCTTTAAACATTGTGTTGAATGGCTGTAAATCAGTCAATTGTACTGGCAAAAAGCCAAGCAGTCTTAGGCAGATTGTTTTACCAACTTTATAACCATTTGAGAGGATTGTCTGTTTTAGCATATTATGATCGAATACTAGTTTTCTCATATGGATCACAAAATTAAATACAACATTAGTAGATCTCAACACTAACCAAAAATTGTAGTGCTTAGGTAGTATGTTGAAAGGACACATTAGTGGATATTTTGAAGCTGGGACCACTGTGACCTTTGATTAGTCTGCTGTCAGCTGTTAGCAGAGAGTGGTGGGCTGTAGAGGAAGAATTTTTACTAGGTTACTAACATTGTTTGGGGACATTGCTAACCTCTCTCACCACAGTGTCCTTCGGTGTAAAATTGCACTGGTAACATCTACCTAATACAGTAGTTCTGAGGATTACATAAAATAAAGTATTTTAGTGGTTGAAATACCATAGAGCAGTCTCATTGTAAGTGGACTGTTTCTTAAGTTGGTGAAACCAATTTTAATTTTTTTAATGACCACGTTCAGATGTCATCATTTCCAAGAGCCTTCTCTGGCTCACTCTCACTCTTTCCCTGAGTTGTCATAGCACTTTGCCTCATTTAGCTCAACAATAGAACTTCCCACAGATTGTTTCCCAGCTGACTTTGAATGTCTCTTCCCGTATTCGAACATCATCAGGGACAATCCTCCCTTTCTCACCCCTTATATCTGCACCTTAGTTTAGGTGTAGCATGGTATTTAAACAAGGTTTTCGAATGATGAAGTGTTCAATCGCTGGACTGACTAGACCAGGTCTGGGAACACCAAGTGACATATCTTGGAAAGGCACAGTTATGTTCCCTAAGAGCCTCACTTTCACTTCCTTCTGAATTGAATAACTCTCAACTGTAAAACTTGGAGAAAACCATATAAAAGGAAGTGAAAAATGTCCTTGCTGAATTTGGTAAAAAGTCTAAATTTTAATGCGTTATTTCTGAATTTTTCTCTGGGATTTTGCAAGCCTCCTGAGAAACTTGTGCCAATTTTTACTTATGTTTGAAATACATCTACAGAAAGCCTTGAGCTTGAGGACCAACAGCTCTGCAGTTTGACCAATTTGGACACTGGGTTTGATGGCTACTCAAAAGCTTTGATAAATCATAATTTCACAGTTCTTGATCAGGAAACCTAAACATATGTTTTCTGTAGGCAAAATTGAAAACCTGTTACCTGAAGGTTCTGTAGATGCAGAGACAAGGATGGTCCTGGTGAATACTGTCTACTTCAAAGGAAAGTGGAAGACCCCATTCGAGAAGAAACTAAAAGGGCCTTATCCCTTCCGTGTGAACTCGGTATGACATAACTAGATGCACCTTCTTAACATATATTTTAAGGCCTTTGACAAGACAGAGATAGAAAAATTAGAGACCACTCATTTATTCTCCCCTCCATGACTTGCTAGAGACTGGATATAATTCAATAGCTTCCTGCAAAGCAGTATGGGTATAGGGGAAGAGCATGGGCTTTATAAGTATACACACCCGGACTCAAATGTTGGCTCTAACACTTACCAGCTGGGAGCTTACTAATCTTCCACACATTTTGGTTTTAATTTGTAAAACTAGGGTAATATAATTTTCAATTCAAAGTGTTCTCAATATTCAATGAGAATAAGCAGGGTCCCTTGCCCATATTAGATTCTGAACAAATGTTTATTATTGTTATTATTTATGTTACTGTTTTATTACCCATATTACTGTTTTATATATTAGTAAATAGTGGATGTCAACTTGAACAAGCTAATAAGACCAGGTTACCCACTGTAAGGATATACAAATAATTTATTTTGCTGATTTAAAAAAACACAGTTATTCAACTCTAAAGGAGAGCCCATTTTCTTTTGTATCTAATTGTGAATCTCTTGGCATCTTAGAATTGACTTTCGTATTTTACTTCTTAATAATTTTAGACTCAGCGCATACCTGTAGAGATGATGCTTTTGCATGAAAAGCTGAACATTGGATACATACAAGAGCTAAAGACACAGATTCTAGAACTGCCATATGCTAAAGATACGAGCATGTTCCTGTTGCTTCCAGATGAAATTGCCAATGTGTCCACAGGCTTGGAGATGGTAAGGCTTTTGACCATCACTTCTTTTAAATTTCTGGGGCTAAATGTACCTTTCATGAGACGAACATCTACAGCTTAGGAAATGGTGTATAATTTCTCACAGAAATATGTGAATCATTTGATAGACCGTAAATGTGGCTTGTCTCAAAAATTCATTCAAAGCCTTAAGTATGTCATACATGCTACCTTCTTGAAAAATATGACCCATCTGTTAACTTTGTATGTCACCCACAATGCAAGAATGTTAAATTAACCGGTTTTTAACATTAGACTTGGAGTTGTTGTTCTCTCTTTTCTGCAATTCATTGTGTTTTCTCGTTTGTTTTGTTTTGCTTTCTTCGTTTTGCTTTACAGCTGGAAAATGAAATAACCTATGAGAAACTCAGCAAGTGGACCAGCAAGGATACGATGGTGGAAGATAATGTTGAGGTGTATATACCCAAGTTCAAATTGGCAGAGTATTATGAACTCAAACCCATCCTGAGGAGCATGGGCATGGATGACGCCTTCAACAAGGGCCGGGCTAATTTCTTAGGCATGTCAGAGAGAAACGACCTGTTTCTTTCTGAAGTGTTCCACCAGGCCACGGTGGATGTTAATGAGGAGGGCACGGAGGCAGCTGCTGGCACTGGGGGAGTCATGACAGGGAGAACTGGTCACGGGGGCCCGCAGTTTGTGGCCGATCACCCTTTCCTGTTCTTTATTATGCACAAAATAACCAAAAGTATTTTGTTTTGGGGCAGATTTTGCTTACCCCCAAACTGAAAAGCTCTATTTGTTTACATGATTTTGTAGCATGAGCTGTAAGCCTCAGAATTGCTGTCTCAAGTGCCAAAAGTTTAGAGACTTTTTCTATGTATTTCTGTCCCTCTGGACAGCTTCTGCTACACATGAAGTATAAACACAGAAAGGAGTAGAAAATCATCAATCATAACATGACAACCTTAATCATTTGCTCACCTAAAATGGGGCGATGCCTGTTTAGTTTTTCCTTAGTTTATTTTATAGCATTAACCTTTTATTTATTATTTTATATAATGATAGATTTTTTTTTATTATTGCTCAGCCTATTTAATGTAACTGATAAAGTTACAGAGGCAGGTGATCAGTTTATTTTCTGTATAAAGAAATGTATTTATGTATTCTTACAATGAAGCATGAGTAGGGGCCCCTCCACGCCCTTCTATAATAAATACCTACAAGAAAGCATTGAACAATGGGCAGACACAGTTACATGAGTTTCTAGCATTATGTATTATCTATGTGCATCTGTAAATTATATAAAATGGCAAATATATAATGAATAAACATATTTGCACATGGCTATGTTTGTTGTCATTGCTTTAGGTCTGCAGATCATAAGACCTGTTATACCTTGATGCCCCAGAGTTCAGCATTGTGGTTTACTTGCTGGAAGCTAGAAACAATAGGCAGGATAAAGGACCCAAGGGTATGACCACACTCTTGCAAGAAGATCCAGGGTTCAGAGTGAATGGAATGGGGTTGTGTAAAAAATTCATCGGAGCTTCCTTCTCATGGCAGCAAGAGCCATAGCAATTCTGAATGATTGAGGTCAGAGTGAGGAAACCAGTGTCTAAACTTCAAGGACACCAGAAAGAACCATTGAGTTCAGTGGTCCAGACACAGAGTAAAGTCTCAGGCCTTGAGCAGAGAGGGGAGATGGGCAGGGTGCAAGAGCAGGAAGGGAATCGGAAGGCAGTTCGTTTTAAGGAATCAGAAGGTAGCTCATTTTCTTTCAAAGAGCACTGAATACTTCTGATTGGATCAGAGGCAGAGTAGAAAAACATTTAAGAACTGAAAACCAAGATAAATCCAATATTTTGGGGCAGAGTGTAGTGGGTTCCTGGAAATGTACCACACTCTTGAACACAGTCAGCGGGGAAACCTGACTGACCAGAGCATGATGGCAAAGAAGAAGTCTTGGGACCTGAGTATCTGCCTCCAGATCCCAGTTCTGACACTTACAGGTGGTCTAATCACAGGCTAAGCATGATGCTTCTTTTGCTTTAATTTTCTTTCAGTGTAAACTAGAGAAAATATTTCTCTTGTCATAAGGTTGCTATGATGATTAAATGAGTTTTTATGTATGGAGCAATTAAAAGAATACTTAGCATATATGGTGTTTAATAAATACTAATAATTATGTCCTTATGTTTGTCAGTAATAAAACTGTTTTGCTGTCAAGTAGTCAATCATATGCATAGAAGCCCAGAAAATTATTCAGCTATTTTTTTAATGCTTTTTTTAATGCTTTAATGAATCATGGTGAACTTCCTCTGATCAGACATCCTTAAAAATTAAGGCTCGTGCTTCTTGCATCTTCCTACTTACATTTAGATTCATCTTGCTAAGCACTTTAACAGTTCACTCTGCAAGGTTGTATGTGGTAACTTTGTGAGGCATTGTGAGCCTTAAAATATCCATAGTTCATTCTTATTGAGTAGAGTTGGGTATTGAATTCCAGGTTCACAGCACTCTTCAGTAGTTTAGGCATAGAATTCTATTATCTTCTGACACCCAAAGTTGCTGATGGGAAACTTGAAATCAAGATAATTACTTTTCCTAATTTTTAACAATTAAAAAATCTATTAATTTTTATTTTGTTCTTGATTATCTTTTTTCACATTTTATTGCCTTAAGTGTATTTTTGTGTTTTTAAAAAATATACCCTGTTCATTAGCAATTTTTTCCATCTGGAGATTTATATTTGGCTTCAGCTCTTAGAAACTTTCAGCCATTGCTATGGGCTTAATGTTTGAATCTCTTCAAAATTCATACACTGAAATGCCAATGTCCAATGTGATGGGATTTAGAGATGGGGTCTTAGGGAAGTAATTAGAGTTGCATGAAGTCATGAAGGTAAAACCTCCATGGTGTGATTACTGCCCTTATAAGGAGCTGAAGACCCCAGGTCTTTTTATTTCTGCCATGTGAAAAAGGTAGCAATTTGTGAATCAGGGAGATGGCCCCCACTAGAACCCAAACAAGAGATTTCCATTCTCCAGAAGTTTGATGAATAAATGTTGTTTAAGTTAACCAGTCTATGGTATCCTGTTACAGCTGACTAAGGCAGCAATCATCTATCCCCTGTGCTTCTGTTGTCTTTTTCCAGATTCCCATTAGAATAATATTAGTGTAACCTGGGGCTCTTCTCTCTGCTTCTAAACTTGTTTGAATACCTAATAAATTCACATGGTTCTAACACTAAAGATTATCAAAAAGACTATTTCAAAACCTCTTTGTCCTATTCCTGTTCCTTATTCGTTTAGTTCCTATTCCTACATCTTTACTAGTAATACATGTACAATTGATATATACATATATATATGTACCTATATATTTATACACACACACATACATACATAGGGCAGGCCATAATAAAAGTACAAACAAAATTGTTATAAATACTATGCTAGTAACTTGGGGTATAATTATACCTTTCTCTTCTCTAATCCCCAACAGGCAACAAAATAAAGCACAATAATAATTTAATTGCTGTAGGTAATATATCTATCTGCAGGAGTCTTAATTAAGAAGAATAGGAAAGGATTCTAGACTACATACTAAGAGAAAAATAAGTAAAACTTCATTGGTGACTTTAAAGAAGATGAAACAATTTCTTGCCTGATTAAGCAGAATCTACATTAATGTGTTTACTATAATATAACAGCCAGAGAAAATCTTCCTATTGTGCAGTGATGTAGCTCAAGCCTTACTCTGGTCAACTGCTGTTAGTCAAGATAAGCAGTCCTTCTACCTGGAGCCTCCATATGACAATTTCATTTAGTGAGAGTCCTGAGGGCATCCATGCATGACCACACTGGTCAGCAGAAGTTAGGAAGGCATCCTGGAATTTCCTAGCACAGAAAAATCCAGAGTAACATTCTGCTCTGGTTTCCACACCAACAATCAAGTATTAAACCCTGAACCAGCTTGCCAGAAGATACGTGTACCTCTGTGAAGAGAAAAAGAGGCACTACATAAAGAAAAATATGCCAAATACAACATTAATAGACACTCCTCCTTTCCCTTAATACCTTGGATTTTTTCCTGGGGTTCATCTTTCTCCTCTCTCCCCTCACCATTCCTCCATACACATGCAAATGAAACAACTGACCTATCATTTCCTCTTTACAACACATAAGGAGGAAAGATTCATAGGGGGAAAAAAGACCTAGAAAATGATGAAGTAACATCCCACACAATGACTGTGTCTAAAACATTGATCCACAAAAACAAAGACCATGTGATTCTTTCAGTCGATGCAGAAAAGGCTTTTGATATCCAACATCATTTCATGATACAAACACTGAAGGAAATAGGCTGAGGTGGGACATTTCTTAAACTGATAGAGGCCATCTACAGCAAACCCACAGCCAATATCATATTGAATGGAGTACAACTGAAAGGATTTCCACTCAGATGTGGAAATGGACAAGGATGCCCACTGTCACCACTGCTATTCAGCGTAGTACTGGAAGTCCTAGCCATCACAATCAGGTAAGAGAAGGAGATCCAGGGTATTCAAATAAGGATGGGGAGGTTAAACTCTAGGTCTTAGCAGATGACATGATCTTATGCCTGGAAAACCCCAGGGACTCAACTACAAAGCTCTTAGTAGTGATTAAGGAATATAACACTGTCTCAGGATACAAAATCAATATTTACAAATCTGTAGCATTTGTATATGCCAACAATAGTTAAGCCAAGAATACGAGACTCTATTCCTTTTATAGTAGTGCCAAAGAAGATGAAATACCTGTGAATATATCTAACAAAGGTTGTAAAAGATCTCTATAAAGAGAAACCCTGATAAAGGAAATAGTAGAAGATTTTAACAAATGGAAAAACATACCATGCATATGGCTGGGAAGAATCAACATTGTTAAAATGTCCATACTACACAAAGCAATCTATACATTTAATACAATCCACATCAAAACACCAATGTCATACTTTAAAGAACTTGAAAAAAGTAGTACTTTGATTCACATGGAACCAGAAAAAAACCCTGAATAGCAAATACAATTCTTAGAAATAAAAACAAATCTGGAGGCATCATGTTACCAGATTTCAGGTTATACTACAAGTCTATAGTGATCAAAACAGCATGGTATTGGCACAGAAATAGAGACGTAGACCCATGGAATAGAATAGAGAATCTAGTAATGAACCCAGCCACATATTGTAATTTGATCTTTGATAAGCCTAACAAAAGCATGCACTGGGGAAAAGAATCCTTATTTAAGAAATGGTGCTGGGAGAACTGGTCAGCTACATGTAGAAGACTGAAACTAGTCCCACATCTTTCACCATTGACAAAAATCGATTCTTTCTGCAAGAAAGATTTAAATTTAAGACACAAAACAATAAAAATTCTACAAGAGAGTGTTGGGAAAACACTGGAGATATGGGCCTGGGAAAAAACCTTATGAGGAAGACCTCCCCCACCCCCACCCCATCAATTACAGCAACATTAAAAATAAATGAGTGGGACAACGTGATCAAGCTAAAATTCTTTTTTGCACAGCTAAGGATACCGCAAACAAAGCAAACAGACAGCCTTCAGAATGGGAGAAGATTTTTGCATGTTATGGATCTGACAAAGGCCTGATAACTAGAATATACAGAGAACTGAAATTAAATAAGGAAAGAGCAATCAACCCCTTTTATAAGTGGGCAAGAGACTTGAATAGAAACTTCTCCAAAGGCGATGAATGGCTAACAAACACATGAAAAAAATGTTCATCATCTTTAATCATTAGAGAAATGGAAATCGAAACCACTCTGAGTTATATCATCTAATGCCAGTAAGATTAGCCCACATCACAAAGTCCCCAAACTGCAGATGCTGGCATGGATGTGGAGAGAAGGGAATACTTCTACACTGCTGGTGGGATTGCAAATTAACACAACCTTTATGGAAAGAAGTATGGAGAATTGTCAAAGAACGAAAAAGTGACCTTCCATTTGATCTTGCAATCCCCTTACTAGGTATCTACCCAGAAGAACAAAAATCATTTTACTTGAAAGGCATTTGCACAAGAATGTTTACTGCAACTCAATTCATAATTGCCAAGTTGTGGAAGCAACCCAAATGCCCATCAACCCATGAATGGAGTAACAAATTGTGGTATATGTATACCATGGAATACTATTCAGCCATAAAAAGATGAAGAATTTACATATTTTATGTTTACCTAGATGAAGTTGAAACACATTCTTCTTAGTAAAGTGTCTCAAGAATGGAAAAATAAATATCCAATGTACTCTATACTAATATGAAACGAATATATAAATAATTACACCCTTGTATGAACAATAAAACATAAATATAGTCTAGTAAGAGGGTAGACAGAGGTGGGAGAGGGAAGGGGGGTGGGTAGGATGATTGGTGGAAGAAGGAGGGGCATGAGGCGGGATCTCACCTAGTGTGCACAATGTGAGGGTATACAGCATGGCCCTGAATGAAGGATTCCTTTACAACTGAAACTTTGCCTTGGAAATGAGAACAATGTAATCTAAAAATGTGTATCCTCATATTAATTTGAAATTAAAAAAGAATAATTTCAGCAACTTATAACTCATACCCATTAGTGAGAACAAATGTTATTAAGAGCATTAAAACACTCAAATCCTTTAATAAGTGGATAGTAAAGTATATAAAGTATTATGTAAGATAATAATAAACTATCAATGGAGGAAAAAAATATTGATCCAAACTTCACGTTGCTGCTTGGGGTGGGGGAGGAGAGAATTGACATCCAAACCTTCATAGGTTTCTCTCAGTTTCAACAGCAAAATAAAAGGTGACCTCAACAGTTCACAGCAAATAAATCACCAGCAATATTTTCCATTTCATTGCTCATTATTTTTTAAAATTCTTAATAATTTATTTTTTTTACATATACATGTGTTTATTTGGTTTCCACTTTTTGCCTTCACAAAATTAAAAAGTCTTAAAATTTAAAACAATAACAATGTTTAAGATAAGGACTAGAAACAAAAACCTCGTAAAGAATGAACAAAGATAAATACATTCAGAAAAGAAATCAGAAGATTGGTGCAATGAAATATTGAGCAATAATAATAATAATAATGCAAAAAAGTAACATTCACATTGTCAAATAAGAGTATGTCTATTATGGAATGCTTTGACTCTAAAGTTCAGTATGGAGTCATCAGTTAGCTTCTTCTTATTTTTTTTCCAAGTCTCAAAAAATAGACAACTAATATTTATAAATAAAAATAAAAGATAATTTCAAAAAACAGATCATCCCAAATCTTATAGACAATAGAAAAAGAAGAAATACTTCAAAATCATTCTACTTCATCTGGATACATCTGATAATAAAATTAGAAAAAATGTATTAATATAAAGGGGAAATTACAAACATATTTCACTTGTAAATGAGGATGCAATATCCTAAACAACATATTAACAAGTTGAATTAAAAATTAATGTTTAAGTAATGTACTTTGGTCAAAATTAAATCCAATTTATGTGAGAATTAGTCACTATTTTCTTTT
>CAUYRH010060671.1:0-21749 GCA_963574655.1 Perodicticus potto
AAATAAAGGGCATCCAGATGGGTGCAGAGGAGGTCAAACTCTCCCTTTTTGCTGATGATATGATCTTATACTTAGAGAACCCCAAAGACTCAACTACTAGACTCCTGGAAGTCATCAAAAAAATACAGTAATGTCTCAGGATATAAAATCAATGTCGGCTTGGTGCCTATGGCTCAAGTGGCTAAGGCGCCAGCCACATACTCCTGAGCTGGCAGGTTCGAATCCAGCCTGGACCCACCAAACAACAATGATGGTTGCAACCAAAAAATAGCCGGGCGTTGTGGCAGGTGCCTGTAATCTCAGGTACTTGGGAGGCGGAGGCAAAAGAATCACTTGAGCCCAGGAGTTGGAGGTTGCTGTGAGCTGTGATGCCACAGCACTCTACCCAGGGTGACAGCTTGAGGCTCTGTCTCAAAAAAAAAAGGAAGAACAGCCTGAGCAAGTGAGACCCCCATCTCTAAAACATAGCTGGACATTGTGGCGAGTGCCTGTAGTCCCAGCTACTCGGAAGGCTGAGACAAGAGGATGGCCCGAGAGTTTGATGTTGCTGTGAGTTATGATGCCACAGCCCTCTATAGAGGGCGAGAAAGTGCGACTCTGTCTCAAAAAAAAAAAAAAAAAAAAAAAGGCAATAGAAACTCTGTCTCTACAAAAAAATAGGAAAATTAGCTGGGTATGGTGGCTTATACCTGTAGTTTCAGCTACACGGAAGGCTGAGGCTGGAGAATCACTTGAGGCGAGGAGTTTGAGGTTCCAATGAGCTATAATGACATTACTACACTCTAGCCTGGGTGACCAAGAGTGACCCTGTTTAAAAACAAAAAAAAGAAAAGGGCTTATTTCTTCAGATTTTTCCAAATATCCTCAACTCTCTGACTTTGGAAGCAAGATGGAGGAGGCTGAAAAGGAAAGACAGTCACTCTGGTGGACTCTGATGGGGCCCAGAATACATGGCAGGTGAATCACTGTGGAAGGTGGGAGAGGATTTTGAGTGTAGTCAGCTAAACCTGGAGGAAATGAGACTTACACTCTGCCTACCTCTAGGGGAAGGTGCCCAGGACCAGGAGACTGTGAATAGCAGAGCCAGCTGGAACCCAGGTCCATCAGAGCCTAAGCACCGTGGCCTCCATCCCACTGCACTGCTCCCTGGCATGCTGTATGGACTTTGACAAGTCTCACTGCCTGGCTGACCCTTATCTGGAAAAGGGGGTTGGACCAGGCAAGCTCCCAGCCCCTACTGCTATGCTACTGCTAAGTTCCAGAAGCAGGTGCAATTATTTGAGTCTCAAACACCTTCAAAAGAGAGGCCCTGGGGCAGTGAAGATGAGTGTTTCCAATCCCAACTGAGTAACTTTTTCCTACAACCTACAGATTCCCTTCTGGCTTTGTGCCTGCCAGAAGGAAGGAAAATCAGATATGTTTGGGCTCTACTTACCCTACAACCTTCTCTAACCACTGAAGAGTGGCCCTGGCCTTCATTCTGTCGTCTCTCACCCATCCACCCATTCATCCAACTAATCAACAAGTATTTGAGGGAAGCAGTGGGGTAGGGCTGTGGCAGAGGGAGCCGCTTGAGCCATAGGCGCCAAGCCAGCATGTTTTTGTTTTTTTTTTTTTTTTTTGAGACAGAGCCTCAAGCTGTCACCCTGGATAGAGTGCTGTAGCATCACAGCTCACAGCAACCTCCAATTCCTGGGCTCAAGTGAGTCTCTTGCCTCCGCCTCCCAAGTAGCTGGGACTACAGGCACCCGCCACACGCCCGGCCATTTTTTGGTTGCAGCCGTCATTGTTGTTTGGTGGGCCCGGGCTGGATTCAAACTCGCCAGCTCAGGTGTACATGGCTGGCGCCTTAGCCCGTTGAGCCACAGGCGCCAAGCCAGCATGTTTTGTTTTTGTGTTTTTGACACAAGGTCTTGCTTTATTGCCCAGGCAGGAGTAAAATGGCCTGATCACAGCTCACTGTGACCTTGAACTCTTGGACTCAAGCAATCTTCCTGCCTCAGCTAGGACTACAAGCTCGTGCTATTACAACTATCTAATTTTTTTTTTTTTTTTTTTGTACAGACAGTCTTACTTTATTGCCCGTGATAGAGTGCTTTGGCATTACACAGCTCACAGCAACCTCCAACTCCTGGGCTTAGGCGATTCTCTTGCCTCAGCCTTCCGAGTAGCTGGGACTACAGGTACTAACCACAATGCCAGCTATTTTTTTGTTACAGTTTGGCCGGGGCTGGGCTTGAACCCATCACCCTCGGTATATGGGGCCAGCACCCTACTCACTGAGCCACAGGCACTGCCCACACCTATCTAATTTTTAAAAAGAATTTTTGTAGAGGCAAGGTCTCGCTATAGTGCCCAGGCTGGTGTTGAACTCCTGGCCTGAAGCAATCCTCCCACCTTGGCTTCAAACAGTGCTAAGATTAGAGGTCTAGGCGGTGCCTGTGGCTCAAAGGAGTGGGGCACTGGCCCCATATGCCAGAGGTGGCGGGTTCGAGCCCAGCCCAAGCCAAAAACTGCAAAAAAAAAAAAAAAAAGATTAGAGGCCTGAACTATCGCACCCAGCCTAAGTAACTTTTTAATAGTATTGTTAACACTGTCCTATTTTATTATTGAGTATTGTTGTTAATCTCTTACTGTGTCGGCTTTATAAATTAAACTTTATCAGAGGTATGTACAAGGACTGTCCAGAAAGTATCTAGCCACATGATGTGGCAAATAGAGACCACATCCTGGATACTTTCTGGATAGCCCTCATATAAAGGAAAAAGCATAGCTTATGTAGGGTTCAGTAGTGTCAGGCTTCTGAGCATGCACTGAGGATCCTGGAACAGGGCTCTTGAAGGGAAAGGGGACTGGAGTATTATCTCATTTAATCCTCAACATTCACTCTATGAGGGATATAGTATTAGCATCTCTATTAATAGAGGCACAGAAAGTTATAATAGGCGGGGAGGTGGATGGTCAAAAGCTTAAAACAGTGGTTCTCAACCTTCCTAATGCCACGACCCTTTAATACAGTTCCTGTGGGTCACACCCACAGGTTGAGAACCACTGGCTTAGAAGATGATTTGGGCTGGACAGAGAAAGTCATCAGGGAGGAGCAGAAATGCAGGGCACAGTCAAATGAAATCCCTTAAGGATGGAAGAATCCAGCCTCTTTCCTGTCTTACCTCCATGCCACCTAGCTAGGCCCCTCTCTGACCTGCTCCCCTACACTCTTAGTAAATGGTGATGTGGGGCCATATTGGGTGTGGTAGAGTGTATTTTTCAAAGATGCCACTCTAGCCTGGGGCAACAGTGAGACTTTATCTCAAAAATAAGTACATACATATATTTATGCCCAAATTAGAAAAAAGTTGTGAAAATAATAGCAATAAATAATAATAGCAATAGTAAGTGCAAGATTTTTTTTTTCGAGACAGAGTTTTACTCTGTTGCCCAGGATAGAGTGCATGGCATCAGCATAGTTCACACCCTAGTTCTCTCTTGGGTTCAAGGGATTCTCCTGCCTCAGCCTCCCAAGTAACTGGGATTTCAGGTGTCTACCACAAGGCCCAGCTAATTTATCTACTTTTAGTAGAAAAAGTGTCTTATTCTTCCTCAGGGGGTCTCGGGTTTCTGAGCTCAAGGGATGTTCCCACCTTAGCCTCCCAGAGTGCTAGGATTACAGGAGTGAGCCACCATGCCCAGCCCCAAGAGTTTTATTTATTTAGACAGAGTCTCACTATGTTGCTCTGTCTCGAGACAAAGTCTTAATCACCGTCAGTAGAGTACGGTGGCATCACAGCTCACAGCAACCTCAAACTCTTGGGCTCAAGCAATCCTCTTGTCTCAGCCTCCCTTGTAGCTGGGTATGTTTCTGTTTGTTTTTAGCAGGCTCTTGCCCAGTTCAAACCCATCAGCCCTGGTGCATGTGGCCAGCACCCGAACCGCTGAGCTATGGGTGCCAAGCCACATATTGAGATTTAAACTATGGCTTAGGGCTCGGCGCCTGTGGCTCAACAGCCTAAGGCGCCAGCCATGTACACCTGAGCTGGCGGGTTGGAATCCAGCCCCGGCCCGCCCAACGACGACAGCTGCAACCAAAAAATGGCCGGGCGTTGTGGTGGGTGCCTGTAGTCCCAGCTACTTGGGAGGCGGAGGCAAGAGACTCGCTTGAGCCAGAATTGGAAGTTTCTGTGAGCTGTGATGCCACGGCACTCTATCCAGGGTGACAGCTTGAGGCTCTTGTCTCAAAAAAAAATAAATAAATAAAACATAAACTATGGCTCAGAGTTTGGGGATGAATGTGAAATAAGAATACAGAACATTAAGCAGATGGAAAAACAAGGTAACTACTAACATTTTATGTAAATATATATTTACAGAAATGTAAATATAGAATTACATCAACATGTTATATATGAAAGTCATAGAAATATAACCACAGAACACTGATTTAACCATCAACTATTATATAATTATGAGGATGCCATAGGAAGGGGTATGAGAAAGCTAAAAACCAAGACATTGTGGTATGTTTTTAGAACAATTCCACTTCTAAGTATGCACCCCAAAAAACTAAAAAAACATGTTCTCAAACGAGTACATGTACACAATGTTTACAGCAGTGCTTTTCAAAATAACTAAAAGGTAGACACAACCCAAATATCCATCAACTAATGAATGCATAAACAAACTGTGGTACACACATGGAATGTTACCCAATCATAAAAAGGAGTGAAATACTGATACATGTCAGTGTTAATGAACCTCAAAAGCACTATGCTAAGAAGCTAGACAAAATGTCACATGATGGATATCATTTCTATGAAATATCCAAAATAGGAACATCCATAAAAACAGAGATTAGTGGTTGCCAGGATCTGAGGGGAGGGAAGAATGGGGATTAACTGGTTAATGAGCATGGGGTTTTGCTTTGGGGTGATGGGATGATTGCAACTAGATAGAGGTGGTGGTGGTGAAATATTATGAATGCTACTAAATCCTTCACTTCAAAATGTGGAATTTTACATTATGTGAATTTCACCTTAATTTGGAAAAAGAATTATTTAGAAATAAGAAGGCATATTACATGCTAGAAAAACAGCTGAGTTTAAAGCCCTAATCTTCAGGAAGGTAGGGCTGCAAAAGGGAAAAGACTTTTGATTTTTTTTGAGAATCTGTTACCCTGGCTAGAGTAGAGTGGCATCATCATAGCTCACAGAAACCTCAAACTCCTATGCTTAAGTGATCCTCCTCCCTTAGCCTCCTAAGTTGGAGGGGACTTCAGGCATGTGCTTCCCTAAGTTCTCTATTTATTGTAGAGACAGCAGTCTCACTTTTGCTCAGGCTGGTCTCAAACTCCTGACCTTAAGTTTAAGTTTCCTCCTGCCTCAACCCCAGAGTGCTAAAATTACAGGCATGAGACAATGCATCTGGCCAAGACTGTTTTAGTTATATCTCATAAAATGATGCAACTTTTAATTCCATTTTTTTTTTTTTTTTGAGACAGAGCTTCAAGCTCTCACCCTGGATAGAGTGATGTGGCATCACAGCTCACAGCAACCTCCAATCCCTAGGCTCAAGCGAGTCTCTTGCCTCCGCCTCCCAAGTAGCTGGGACTACATGCGCCTGCCACAACCCACAGCCATTTTTTGGTTGCAGCCGTCATTGTTGTTTGGCAGGCCAGGGCTGGATTCGAACTCACCAGCTCAGGTGTACGTGGCTGGCGCCTTAGCCGTTGAGCCACAGGCGTCGAGCCATGATACAACTTTTAAAACCACAGATTTGTATAACTTTGATTAAAAAATGAGATGGACACCTATGACTTGAAATAATTTTTCAAGGAAGAGAATAGTTGTAGAAGGAAACCAACAAATTCTAGGAGCTCACACATAGGTGGATTTGTATGAACAATGTGCATGTGTTGTTTCCAAGTAGGTTATAATAGATGTTACAAAGGAAAAGCATATGGAAACTTTAAAGGAAGAATAAATATGTAGGTCTGGAAGACAGATAAAGACCATACTATATTAAACAGAAGGGAAAGACAGACCAAAATATGAATTTAGTTGGACTGCTCCATTAAAAAAAAGATTCACCCTTTAAAAAGAATAAAATTCTGTCATTTTGAACAACATGAATGATGGGGGAAAAGGAAATGTTGGTCAAAGGGTACACTTCCAGTTGACCAATTACACAGCAAGGTAATTCTAGTTAATAAGGTACTGTATTTCAATGTTGCCAAGAGATTTAAAACAATTTTTAAAAAAATTTAAATTGACAATTATACACATTTTGGGGGGAGAGTGGACTTTAAATGTTCTCACCACAAAGATAGGCTAATTAGCCTGATTTATCCATTCCACAATGCATACATACATTGAAACCACACATGTTGTACACCATAAGTATACACAATTATTATTTGTCACTAAAAACAACACAAAAAAAGAATAAAGATCACTAGGGACTAAGATTGCTAGGGAAAAAACCTTGTTAGTGATAATATCAGTAAAAATTCTTAAACTTCGGCACAAATATCACAAGCAAAGTCAAAAGACAGATTGGTAACAACATGCACAAGGGTTATGAATAACAATGTTACAAAAAAAAAAACGGAATGTGGCGAACTCATGAAAATTAAACAACATACTCATTAGCAAAAAACGTATATAAAAATAGGTTTTCATTGTTTCTCCTTAAATTGATTAAATAATCTGAACAAAAAATAATTTTGAAATATGGTAAAATAACATTTCATGTACCTTTTCAGTATTTATCAGTACATTTTTGAGAAGTTTTGCAAAATATATAAAATGCAGATACCCTCTGACCCTGAAATCTCACTGCTGCAAATTTACCTTGAGATAACATCAAATTACAGTATATAGCACCTTCATTGGAATACTAAGTATCCACAGTCAGCAATGAAATATGTAGCATAATCAAGATGCTGCAAGACTGGATGTATGTCTTCCAGTATCTATGGACAGGTAGATCTTTGGAGCGGATAACTTTCTCTTCCAATGAATTAATTACTACTAAAAATTAAGTACCTCATGTAATCCTCACAATTTTTTTTTTTTTTTTTGAGACAAGAGTTGCCTTCAGTAGAGTGATGTATCACAGCTCACAGCAACCTCAGACTCTTGGGCTTAAGGGATTCTCTTGCCTCAGCCTCCCAAGTAGCTGGGACCACAGGAACCTGCCACAATGCCCGACTATTTTTTTGTTGTTGTTGCAGTTGTCATTGTTTTAGCTGGCACAGGTCAGGTTTGAACCTGCCAGCCTTGGTGCATGTGGCTGGTGCCCTACCCACTGAACTACAGGTGCCGCCCTCATTTAGAGATTCTTTTTTTTTTAAGAGACAGTTTTATTTTGTCACCCTCGGTAGAGTGCTATGACATCAAAGCTCACAGCAACCTCAAACTCCTAGGCTTAAACGATTCTCTTACCTCAGCCTCCAGAGTAGCTGGGACTACAGGTGCCCGCCACAACGCCTGGCTATTTTTTTGTTGCAGTGTGGCCGGGGCCAGGTTTGAACCCACCACCCTCGGTATGAGGCCGGCACCCTACCCACTGAGCCACAGGCACTGCCCTAATTTAGAGATTCTTAAAGGTCACCCACATGCCTTCACTCCCCCTAACCAGTCTTCAAGTGGCAGACCTGTTTCTGAAAGCCAAGACACCCCAACCTACACTCAAGAAGAAATGCAGGTGGTTTTTACTTTCTTTAATGTATTATTTTTTGAGACGGAGTTACATTTTGTTGCCCTTGGTAGATACTATGGCATCACAGCTCACACCAACCTCAAACTCTTGGGCTCAAGTGATCTTGCCTTAGCCTCCTGAGTAGCTATGACTTCAGTGCCCACCCCAACGCTGGGCTATTTTTAGAAAGAGGATCTCACTCTGGCTCAGACTGGTCTCAAACATGTAAGCTCAGGCAATCTACCTGCCTCGGCCTCCTAGAGTGCTAGGATTACAGGCGTGAGCCACTATGCCAGGCCTCTTTAATGCATTATTATCCATTTTCTTAAAAAAAATACAAAAATCCTCAACTTGGGGCGGTGCCTGTGGCTCAGTGAGTAGTGCACTAGCCCCATATACCCAGGATGGCAGGTTCGAATCCAGCCCTGGCCAAACTGCAACAAAAAAGTGATAGCTGCGCGTTGTGGCAGGCACCTGTAGTCCCAGCTACTCAGGAGGCTGAGGCAAGAGAATCACCTAAGCCCAAGAGCTGGAGGTTGCAGAGAGTGGTGATGCCATGGTACTCTATGGAGGGCAATAAAGGGAGATGGTCTCTTAAAAAAAAAATCCTCAACTTGTAATCATATTTTACATTTATAGTAATTATGTGCGCTTATAGGCAAGAATTGTAAATATGTAATACTTCTTATAATTAAAAAGACAAGTTTAAGAAATCCTAAGAGATCTGACAGCCAAGTTAGTTCACTCATCCTAGGAAAAGTGCCACATACCTCCTGGCTGAGTATCACTACAGTCACCAGATGGCCAAGGGGAATGTGACTGTAGTGATATTCAGCTATGTGGTACTTTATCTAGGGCAAGTTTGAGAACTCAGTTGTCTGAACTCATTAAAATGCTTTGAAACACCAAGTGCTTACCTTATTTTTGGTCTAGAGTCTGAGTTCACAAATAATTTGGCTGCTTATAGTTTGCATTTTACTTACTCGCTCATTCTTTCACGTTTGCCTTATTACATCAAGTTTATTGGCTTATGAAATTTATTTAAAAAGAAATGAACACAAAGAGATTAATCACTTACAGCTAGTTAAGATTTGGTATCATAAAATGGACTGTTTCCCTTGTGAACCTGTTAAGTTTCCACACCCAGCACATATGCTGGGTAGGTGAATATATGAACTGTCTTGCAGCACAGCAAGTGCGTATCTGTAGCCCCAGAGCCCAGCATCCTCTGAACTATCTCTGCTAGTTAAGATGCTGATCTCTTAAAAACAAAGGACTCTGCAACAAAGACTCAAACCCAGTGATATAAGCTCAATACTGTTACTCTGAATCCTGAAAAGTTGTGGTTCTGTAAACAAGCGTAAGCCATACAAGGTAGCTTACCATTTTACAGATCTTACTACCCTGAACTATACTTTCCTGCTGTCTGAGAACTTCCCATGTCCAAGCAGGAATACCTACATGACCTAACCCATTAGGATAAGAATTTAATACTCTGACAACACCTTGATGAAGAAACTTTAACCTATCTAAAAGTTGTAAGGCTCAGGGAACTGAGTGCATCTTTAATAGTTGTTCCTTAACCCTCTGTGCTCCAGATGCAACTATGGTTGCTTACTGTTCTCTGAATCCTTTTTTTTTTTTGTTGTTGGAAATAGTCTCACTTTGTTGCCCAGGCTAGAGTGCCATGGAGTCTTAGCTCACAGCAACTTCAAAATCCTGGGCTCAAGCCACCTTCCTGCCTCAGCCTCCTGAGTAGTTGGGACTACAGCCACCCATGACAATGACAGGTTATTTTTCTATTTTTAGTAGAGACAGGTCCTCACCCTTGCTCAGGTTGGTCTTGAAATCTTGGGCTCAAGCAAGTCACCTGCCTTGGCCTCTCAAGAGTGCCATCTCAACCCACCCTTCTTCCTCCTCTTTAAGCCTCACCAGCAAGACCTGATAAATATACCTACATACCAAAGACTATCCTACCGTCATGTTTTATTTTTAAAGCTACACTGGGGTTAATGTGTCACAAATCTCAGTATCACTATCAAATGTATAAACACTTTGAAACATTTTTGCTATCTGAGGAATCATACAATTGGTAACTGAGCTAAAACACTTTACCAAAAAGATGCACACATATGTACCACTGTCACATACTAATTTTTACAGAAAAATAGAAAATATGCTTTTAGTTAAAGAATGATTTTATTGTTTGAGTTCATAGACAAATTTATGCAACCAGGGCAGAGGCTGTGGATGACTCACTGCAAAGAAAAAAGGGAGAGAGAATATTGGGATTAATACAGGTCCTCCATGTCCATTCACACAATCTCCTGTCTAATGGAGTTACTGCCAAACAGCTAAAATAATCCCCAACTATGGATAATGCACTCGACTTGAGTTCCTGAAAATTTATGCTCAAGCATAATGAAGATGCTCACTCAAACATCCAAGAAGTGGGTGGCACCTGTGGCTCAAAGGAGTAGGGCAACGGCCCCATAAGACTGAGGTGGCGGGTTCAAACCCAGCCCCAGGCAAAAACAACATCAAAGAAAGAACTGGCCAACACAAGGAAAGAACTTTTTGGTGGAAACTGTGAATGTTTGGAAATCAATCAGCATAGTGAGCATTTGAAGCAAAAATTAGAACCCTACAAACACCTGGGAGCAGAGGTGCAAAATCGAACTACACACTACCTAAAAGGGAGTCAAAGGGGCTCGTTCATTCATTGTCTAAACAAGTGTACTGCAAACTGCATCCCTTTGCTTGTCTAAAAGTTTCAACAGAGCACAGCCACAACCATTTGATTATGCTGTCTGTGGCTGCTTACCCCCTACCGTGGCAGAAAGAGTAACCACATGCGCTCCACAAGACAGGATATATTTGTAATAGGCCTTTTATTGTATTTGCCATCTATTTACTATCTGGCTGACTCCTGTTCTTGTTAACAAAAAAGGCCATACTTACTATTTCCAATTGGGAGGAAGAACTCGCTTGGTCTTGTAATACCGAGCCAATCGATGAATTCGGCTCTCTATCAGAATCAGACGGAATTTAGCATCCTTATCCTAAAAATAAACCAACACAATTCAAGACCACCACCCAAAATGACAAAATATTTTATTAAACATTAGTCTAACAAAGGAATGTACAGCTATGACACACTTTCTCTGATGAAAAGTTATTCAACACCCTGTAATAGAATCAAAGACTAGGGTTCATGTGGCCAGGTTATATCTTTAAGGGAATTTAGGCTTCCAAGATAACACTTAATAGGAATAACTTGCAACACTCTGCAAAAAAAAAAAAAAAAAAAGCAAAACCCAAACCACCCCCACACTAACATTTTCACCCAACTGAACATACAATGTTACGATTTAGGGGCACCAAAGACAATCTCTTCTGGTAGAATTTTCATTTCAAAGCAACTGTAGTGCTCACTAGTTTGTGCCCTAAACCACCTCAGATAATTCAAATCAAAGGTATTACATTTAACTGAAATAAATTAGTACAAGCAAAAGATAATTTCAAAAAACAGATCAAGCCAAATCTTATAGACAAGATTGAAATTATCTTTTACTTTTATTTATAAATATTGGTTGTCTATTTTGGGGGGACTCTGGGGGAAAAAAAAGAAGTTAACTGATGACTCCATACTGAGGCTCAGAGTTAAAGCATTCTATAATAGACATATTTTTATTTGACAATATGAATGTTACTTTCTTTGCATTATTATTAATACTGCTTAATATTTCGATGCAGGAATCATCTGATTTCTGAATGTATTTATCTTTGTACAATCTTTTTGAGGTTTTTGTTTCTATTCCTTATCTTAAACACTGTTATTATTATTAAATTTTAAGCCTTTTTAACTCTGTGAAGGCACGAAGTAGAACCTAATAAACACTTGTATATGTAAAAATAAAAAAAATAAAATAAGTTTGTACAAGCAGTTAGTTCTATTTAGCACTGTGTTTCATTCTCCTACCTTTCTATTCCTCTCAAGATGCTTTCGAACAGCGACTGCTTTCTTAATTAAATGGTAGAGATCTTCAGGAAGATCAGGAGCAAGTCCTTTAGACTTAAGAATTCTCAAGATTTTATTGCCTGTCACAAAACGTACTTGAGCAACGCCATGTGAATCTCTCAGGATCACACCTGAAAAGGGAATCATATGTTGTAACTTCCAACACCAAACACAAACCTGAGCCTTTGTAACGTCAAGGCTTTGATCAAGTCAGATGTCCCAAAGCTCACTCAGACATCCAAGGAAGGTTACCCCAACACTAAGGAAAACCCTTCTGGTGGAAACTGCGAATGTTGGAAAACCATCATCATAGTGAGCTTGCTGGAATACAGATGACCAAAGCAATCAATGGGATTCCTGTATGTCTATATAAACTATAATTAAAACTAGCTGATACTTACTGAGAACTTTCATTCATCCAAAAACTTTACATCATTTAAAACTCAAATTATTTCTGGCTACCTGACGTCTGTTATGTATTTTCTTTTTGTGTGCATGTGTTGAAAATTCCATTGGAATGTAAGATCCAGACGAGCAGATGTATTTCCCTTTTTCTTTGGACTAGTGTATTCTCAGGGCCCAGAACTACATTCAGAACATTAACAGTCAAACATCTGCTGAATTAAGCCACTTGCACAAAGTCACACACAGCTGAGATTCGAACACATCTAAAAGTGAGGAAGTGTGTCGAAGACTCTGTAGCAAATTCTAACTCCCTCTACTTAATAGCTGGATAATTTGGGGCTAATATTTAACTGCATGTACCTCAGTTTCCTCAAATGAAAACGGGGAGAACTGATATTTGAAAGTACTGTCAGAATTAAATGAAGTCAGTGTATGTAAAGTGCTTAGAAGCCTACTCATAGTAAAAATGCTCATTAAATTTTGGACTCTGCTAAATAACAACTTTTAAGTTTAGCAAATAAAATTGAGGCCGCAGTCAACACCAGTACAGCCGGGGGGGTGGGGGAGAGGACACAGAAACGATTTTCAATGCACCTGATACTGAGCCCCAGGGCCTTTTCCTACACGTCACCCGAGGGCAGGCGGAGGGGGCTACATTAGACACAAACACTCACCGATCTGTGAGGGAGTCAGGCCCTTCTTAGCCAGTTTGTAAATCTGCTCCTTCACGTCATCAGACGTTAACTTCAACCACTGTTTATGAAACAAAAAAACGGCCTTAGGATGAAAAACCAGGGTAGTAGCGAGCACAGCGGTCCCCTCCGCGTACACACAGGTCCCACCGCGGGCAACTTCTCCCGAGCAAGAGGCCACCCGCATCCCCGGCTTCTCCCCGGCCCCAGCGCGCTACTTACAGTGGGAACGCTGCGGCGATAGGGCAAAGCCGACTGGGACAGGCCCTTCCTGAGGACAGAAGCAATCTCGGTGTGAGGTTGCGGCTCGTGCTACAGTACCCCAGAACATCCCTCCCGACTCGCTCCCCACACTCCCTTCTTCCCCCGACCCCCTTGGCTTAGCCCCGCAATCCTGCTCGTTACCCACGCTCACCCGGGAGCATGCATGCGACCCATGATGGCGGTAGCCAAGCAGCAAAAAGAGAAAGAGTCTCGGAACGCCGCAGGAAACCACCCGGCACACAGGAAGTGACCTCACACGTACCGTACGCTCGCAGGCGGGAGGCGGAGCCACGCGGCTCAGCCACCGGCGTCCGCGTGACTACACATCCCGACATGCCTTTGACCGCCGCTCTGGATTCCTCTGTGGGCCGGACGCGCATCCCGGCGTGCACCGGTTTTTGGTCAGGCTCCAGGCCCGGGCGGGAAGTTGAGTCTGAGCCAGCTTCCGATCAAAGTTACCTGCTGCGGCCGCGTCTAGAGAGAGCAGTGCTGCCCGCGCCGAGATTGTAAAGTTTCGAGTCCTGGGCCGGGAGGCTTGGAGCCAATGGAGCTGGAGTGACCCGTCATACACTAGCGTTCATTCGTTAACCAGCGCTAAGCTTTGTCTTGGCACTGGATCGATCCTTCAAAGTCTGCCCTTGCCCTGAGGAAATTCACAGGCAGTGTACCCTGTGATAAATGCTAGTTACACAGGAGTGATGGCAGTATACCCCGCCCAGCCTGCGCTTCCACTTTTTATTCGAATCTTCATCTGTCAGGGGAGAGTTCACTGACCGTAACGAACCGGCCTCAAAGATTTGAATCAGCCCGGCGGATTCCTACCTCTGTCGTGCTCTTCCCACCCCTGTGACGCGCTCGGCTCGCAGGAGAGGAGTGTGGGGCAAAGCCTTAGCGAGCGTCCTACTCGAGTGAGTGAGAATTGCCAGGCAGAGAAGAGCCTATGGAACAAGACTGCAAAAGCCAGGGAGAAAATGAGGCGCCTCAACTGACAAAAGGGAGCCACCAATGAGAAAGCCCTTTTACAAATGTCCCAAGGCTGACACAGTGGGCGAAGGAAGCAGCTTGTTAAAAAAAATAGTAAGTATGGCCCCGGCAGAAAGGGAGGCCTGTGAAATTCACAGTCAAGTTTAACTGGTGAGAAGTTGAAAAAACAATAGGTACTAAAACATCCTCTCTCTTTTAACCTGTAACAGTTTGATGAGTAACTTTTTCCAAAGCGTTAGGAATTTTAATCAAATTGGGTACTCAGTTTGGGTAATCTGGGTTTTTTTCCTAGCAAAGATACATTCTTTATCACTAGACAAATTTACATTTTTTTAAGTCCAGTTATGGAATAGGTATCATAAACTTAACATGACTCGAAATCCTGACCTCTGGCTCTAGCTACCACTCCAGGTCCCTTTGTTTCAGTTAAGCACAACCCCATTTGCTAGACCTTTATCTCATTTCCTTTATTATTTTATTTATTTATTTTTTTGAGACAGTCTCACTGTGTCGCTGCCCTCTGTAGAGCGCTATAGATGTCACAGCTCATAGCAGCCTCAAACTCTTGGGCTTAAAGTGATTCTCTTGCCTCACCCTCCCAAATAACTGTGACTACAAGCACCTGCCATAACGCCCGGCTATTTTTTGATGCAGTTGTCAAGCTGAACTGGGCTGGGTTCGAACCCGCGTGCCTTGGTGTATGTGCTGAAGCCCTAACCACTAACCATAGGCACCAAGCTTACTTCATTTCCTTTAGAGTGTATCATAGGGACATTCCCTTCTGCCATTTACACTGCTGCCCTCCATCCTAGCCATCATCTCTTACCTGGGCAACTCAGTGGTATCAATTGTTTATGCTTTTACTCACATTCCCACTCTAAACATAACCCATTCCCCACCCAGCAGTCAAAGTGAGCTTTTAAAAATGTAGAGTAATTTGTTACTCCCCTGCTTTCTTTTTTTTTTTTTTTGTAGAGACAGAGTCTCACTTTATCGCACTCGGTGGAGTGCAGTGGCATCACACAGCTCACAGCAAGCTCCAACTACTGGGCTTGGGCGATTCTCTTGCTTCAGCCTCCCAAGTTGCTGGGACTACTGGTGCCTGCCATAATGCCCAGCTATTTTTCTGTTTTTACAGTTCTGCTGAGGCCGGGTTTGAACCCACCACCTTTGGTATATGGGGCTGGCGCCCTACTCAATGAGCCACAGGTGCTGCCTTCTCCCCTGCTTTCTTAATTTAAAATAAAATCCAGGCCGGGTACCTTGGCTCAAACCTGTAATCCCAGCATTTTGGGAGGCTGACACCAGAGGATTGATTACTGGAGTCCAGGAATTCAATTTACCAGCCTGGGAAATAGCAAGACTTTCATTTCTACAAAAAAATTTAAAAATTAGGCTTGGCACCTGTGGCTCAACGGGCTAGGGCGCCAGCCACATACACCTGAGCTGGTGGGTTCGAATCCAGCCCGGGCTGCCAAACAATAATGACGGCTGCATCCAACAAATGGTCGAGCGTTGTGGCGGGCGCCTGTGGTCCCAGCTACTTGGGAGGTGGAGGCAGGAGACTCGCTTGAGCCCAGGAATTGGAGGTTGCTGTGAGCCGTGATGAGACAGCACTCTATCCAGGGTGACAGCTTGAGGCTCTGTCTCAAAAAAAAAAAAAATTTTTTTTTTAAAATTAGCCTGGCAAGGTGGTATGGGCCTATAGTCTCAGGTACTCAGGAGGCTGAGGCAGAAAGATCACTTGAGCCCAGGAATTGGAAGGCTGCAGTGAGCCATGATGATGCCACAGCACTCTATAGCCTAGGTGCCGGAGCAAGACTGTCTCAAAAAAGGAAAAAAAAAATTAGCCAGGGTGATGGCGTGTGTCTAGATTACAGAGTTAGATAGACCCTGTCTCTAAAAAATATAAATAAAACTAAAACCCATGGCTTGGACTTATGAGTTGTGACTCCCCTCTTCTCCTAACCCCATTTGCAAACACTCCAGCCACATGCACTCTTCTGATCTATCCTTAGAGCCTTTCCTCTTCTGTTGCAACTGTCTGGAGGCTTTTTTCCAAGAGATCTTCTCAAATCTGGCTTTTTTTTTTTTTTTTTGAGATAGAGTCTCATTTTGTCACCCTTGGTAGAGTGCCCTGGCCTGGTGTCACAGCTCACAGCAACCTCAAACTCTTGAGCTCAAGCAATTCTCTTGTCTCAGCCTCCCCAGTTAGCTGAGACTACAGGTGCTGGCCACAAAACCCGGCTATATATTTTTTTAGAGACAGGGTCTTGATGTTGCTCAGGCTAGTCTCGGAACCTGTGAGCTCAGGCAATCCACCCACCTTGGCCTCCCAGAATGGTAGGATTACCCATGAGCCACTAAGGCCGGCCAGTTTTTCTGTTTTTAGTAGAGATGGGGTCTCACTCTTCTCAGGCTGGTCTTGAATTCATGAGCTGAAGCAATCCACCAGCCTTGGCCTCCCAGGGTGCTAGGATTACAGGCTGAGCCACCATGGCCAGACTGTTTGGGTATTTTTAGAGGCTACTTGTGAAATTCACGACTATTGAATGCCTAGGTGAGATGCAAAAAAAATAACAACACTGAACTCATGTTAAAGTGTGGAACCTAAACTGTTAGTATGTGAACAAGGAAAAAAATGAGTGGAGTTTGTTTATTCCAGAAATATTTTAATACAATTGTAGTACAGTTATAAAGTCACAATCAATCCACTGAATATATTCAAGGTATTAATAAAAAATATTATACATCTTTTTTCACTACCTTAATATAATTAAAGCATTTTGGTTCTTATAGCTGAGACTAATTCCCATATTCATATTTGCACTGTAGTCAAACAAAATGTAAGTAAATCTGTGGATTATGATAGTGGGGCTTTAGTCCTTTTTGATCTGAAACCTACGTATCAAAGTGAATTTTATGTTTTCTTAAATGCCATTAATATTTGAATTCTAGAAAGAACAATCAACCAATTTAAGGCAAGATACTGAAACTTTTATACAACTATAATTCGAAAAATGGAGTATTTTATCAAAGATGGTACATGCCTTAACATTTAGATACCTACTGATTTATAAAAAGGCAGTTATGAAAATATCAGTGCAAGTTCTACATGGGGTTCCTCGGTAGAGAAAATAGTAAGTTCCTGGAGTGAACCATTATCTTCAAATCCCAAAAGAGTGGCAAGTAAGAAAGAATTCTTCTGATGCAGGACTTACATGTAGCACAATTCCTATTAGTCATTAAAGACTGGTATAAATATTGTGATTATACATAAAAATTAGGGTCATGGCCAGTTTGTTTAAACTTTTGTTTTTCAGATTTACTTTAATGTAAGCATTTAAAAAGTTTGAAAATCCAGCTGATTTAAAATTGACAGTAATAGTGCAAAAAGGATCTTTGCTTTTATCTTTTGGTATGGACTGAAGATTAGTGTTTCACAAAGAAATAACTTATATTAAACTATATGTAAAATATATGTGTGTGTTTTAATGATCAAAGGCACAAAATGAGTTAAATTAAAACATTACTACTTGTTCTGAACACTTAACTGTACAGTATTAATCATAATATACACTTTTAGATATGAATCCAGATTTATTATTAAAGTGATACCACATTTTCTAGATCTATTATAATTTGTGCTAAAAGACATTGCTATAACAGACTGCAAAAAGGCAGTATGTGTTGAGTCCAATCAACAATGACCTTTTACCAAGACAGTACTTTTTTTTTGTACAGTGGCTAAATGACAACTCATGGAATGGACTTAAGTCTCAAAAGGTTCAGTGAAAATTTCTAGTGTACTTGCAATTGTAAAGCTACTCACACACTACAGGAAATGTTAAAGGTATGTGAAAAAAGCAAATGGTGGTGTTCTGATCTGCATATTAACTTATTAAATAGACAACACATTTTAACATTTAAAAAAAGACATATATCATACTCATAGGTTTAACTACAAATGGACCATTAGTGTTAGGCACCAAAAATTTCAAGTTTTTTCCTCCACTCTGTTCTTCTGATATATTCTTAACCTTTCTATTTCTGCTCTGCAGGTATCACCATTTACATTAAACATTTGCACAGTTCATAAAAATTCTCTTCTAGGCAACTGAATTGAGATTGTCCTTTCTCTCTTGCAACTCCTCATTGCACATTTTGTCAGTTTTCTCACAGCAACCAAATGGGTACAATCTCTATTACCATTTTAAAAGTATCTGAATTTATATTCTAACTATGAAAGTTCTCATTTAATATATATGTTTACTCCAATAAAATAAATCTTATAAGACAGTTTATGAGACAAATTTCCAAAATGGTCTATATTAAAATTCAGGTTGAACCCTAAAATTCTTGTCCTGGGCCTCTTGTAAAGAGTGCCCTACTCAGGAATGGGCACCTGGCTGAAGAATTTTCACTTGTTCATGAAGGGTTGGAGTAGAGCTATATAGAGGTAAAGTGATCAAATTTCAATTCACAGCCCTGGGAATAAATGGAGAATTACAATGGAATGATGGAATTTAGTGACAACTACATTATAAATCTTGTTTAGGTATTGGGCAACAAAAATTTAAGTCAAATGACTTGATTGTTTAAATAATTAAGTCACACATCAGAAGTAGAAACAATTATCTTTTTGTGGGAAAAATATTAGTATATGTACATAATTTCTTGTTCAGTAAGTTGAAAGTGACTGAAAACTACCTACTAATCATTTATCAAATTAGGGGAAAAAATCAAAAAATGAAGTGCCAGGGAAGCATATAAAGTTAAGGCACCATTATTTACAACTTCAGTGACTGGCACTTATTCTGAAAAAGGCTTTAAAGATATGAATAAAAAGCAGTATTATTTCTTCCCTACTTCTATAAACTACTTAGTAGTTCTTAACATAGCTATCTATTATTTGTGCTTTGCTTTTTAGCCCTGTGAATAGCAACTGCATTTTAAAGTAATGTCCTGCATCTTTCCTTTACTTTGGTGTTTGAGAACATACACAGTGGTAAAGGCTGTAAAAGGTGCATAAAAAGAAAACAAACATGCTGTGTCTATACAGGAAACAATGCAAAATAGGTGCCTGAATGAATATAGTACTGTCTCAAAGTCTTTTTCAGGACTTAATATATATTAAGTTTAGGGTTTGTAGCATACAGTATAATGACTTTAAAATAGCAATGGCTTTCAAAAATTCATAAAGGTTAGTTATGTGTCTGTTGGTCCAACAGATGTGTTGAAATGCAGCAAGTATATTTAACTTTGTAATATTTGTCCAAGTATAAAAATACTATACAAAGTTTGTGTGTATGTGTGCATGTGCACACAAGTTTATAACTGTTCTTGCTTCCAAAGCTCAGAAATTCATTAGTTTACAAGTAAGTTGCTGCAGTCAGCTGATACCACTTAACAGTCTCTTTGCTCAAGTTGAAATCTTTCAGAGGCAGCGTTATTCCACCCAAGAAAAAATTTTCCCGCAGAGATTCTGCACTGAGTACACTTAGTTGAAGTTCTCTCTGTCTTAGAGTTTCTTTGCTATATCCACTGTATACGAGCTACAACAAAAGAAAAAAGGAACAGAGTAAATTACAAATTAAACTTTTTTGGGGTGGGGAGGGGAGGAATAAAAAGTTAACTTATCTGAACAATGAACACTCTTCTGGGGATGGGTTTCTTGGAATAATAATTTATTATTATTATTTTTTTTTAGAGACAGAGTCTCACTTTGTCATCCCCAGCAGAGTACTGTGACGTCACAGCTCACAGCAACCTCCAGCTCTTGGCCTTAGGTGATTCTCTTGCCTCAGACTCCCAAGTAGCTGGGACTACAGGCACCCACCACAATGCCTTTGTTGCAGTTTGGCCGGGGCTGAGTTTGAACCTGCCACCCTCAGTATATGGGGCCGGCGCCCTACCCACTGAGCCACAGGCACCGCCCTTATTATTATTTTTGAGAGAGACTCTCACTTTGTTGCCCAGGCTAGAGTACTGTGGCATCATAGCTCGTAGCAACCTCAAACTCTTGGGCTCAAGTGATCCTCTTGCCTCAGTCTCCCAAGTAGCTGGGATTATAGATGCCCACTACAATGCCAAGCTAATTTTTCCTATTTTTAGTAGATACCCGGTCTCCTCCTTGCTCAGGCTGGTCTTGAACTCCTGAGCTCAAAAGATCCTCCCTTTCAGCCTCCCAGAGTAGTAGGATTACAGGCGTGAGCCACCACACCCAGCCGATTTCTTGGAATATTTTAAGTGAAAACATGAGGATTTTAACCAAAGAGTGACTATAATGAATGACATTGATTATGACACATCTGGTGGGATTTGCCTCAATACTATTCTGTTTCAAACTCTCATCACATTCAACAATTAGAATTATTTTTCCAGAAAGCCTCATCACAGTTCTGAGTTCCATCTCCTTAATTAAGTCCTTCTCACTGTTTGGCTAAAATAACTAAAAACGAAACAAAAACTGACCACATTTCATTTTGTTGATGGCAGAAGACAACTAGGGAAAAAAAGCCAATATACTATTTTTTGAGATTAATACAAATTGGTCTTTACCAAAAATTGTATATGCTTTTACAAAAGTAAAAAGATCTTCTATGGGTTTTATATATATATATATATATTTGTTGTTGTTGTTGTCGATATTTTCTTTCTTTTTTTCTTTTTCTCAGTTTTTGGCCGGGGCTGGGTTTGAACCCTCCACCTCCGGTATATGAGGCTGGCGCCCTACTCCTTTGAGCCACAGGCACTGCTCGATATATATATATATATATATTTTTTTTTTTTTAGAGACAGAGTTTCACTCTATGGCCCTCGGTAGAGTGCCATGGCATCACACAGCTCACAGCAACCTCCAACTCCTGGGCTTAGGCGATTCTCTTCCCTCAGCCTCCCGAGTAGCTGGGATCACTGGCGCCCGGCTATTTTTTGTTTTTGCAGTTTGGCCAGGGCCGCGCCCTACTCACTGAGCCACAGGTGCCACCCCTTCTATGGGTTTTAATAAATTCATAACGTTGATGGAAATTCAGAATTATTTGCTTCCAATTGCTAACCATTTTTGTGTAGATAATAATATTAACGTACACAAATGACATGTTTTTCCTAAAGAAATAATTGAATAAGGGGGGCGAGGGGACTTCAAAGGGTTTTAATAGGTAGTTCATATTTAACCATGGGTATCTCAGCAAAGTCACAGTATTCAGGTGCTGCTCTGTTTATTGCTTTTAATTTTAAGCACTCTATTGGGTTATTAACAGAGTAAAACATAATCAAAGGAGAATGAAGGTAAAGGTATTAAAGGTGTTTTAAAAAAATAATTCAGAAGGATATTTGAACTTCACTTGTCTGAGCTGCTGCCAAATGGAAGTAGTTTTATGTGGCTCCAAGAGATACAACTAAGACTCCACAGATGCCATAGATCAAGATTTCAGCTTCACATTACAAATAATCTAAGAGGTGGAGCTGCACAGACAAACTGGATAGCCTGAAAATATTTAAGCACAGATTGGACAACCACTTTTTTTTTTTGTTTTTTTGAGACAGAGCCTCAAGCTGTCACCCTGGATAGAGTGCCGTGGCATCACCAGCTCACAGCAACCTCCAATTCCTGGGCTCAAGCGAGTCTCCTGCCTCCGCCTCCCAAGTAGCTGGGACCACAGGCGCCCACCACAACGCCCGGCCAT
>CAUYRH010060673.1:0-10419 GCA_963574655.1 Perodicticus potto
ATGAATCCCATGTACTCAAGTTTGATATGAGGACAATTAATGACAATTATTGACATGGTGGGGGTGAGGGAAGGGGAGAGCAGAGAGAGAAAGAATGAGGGAGGGGTGGGGAAAGGAAGAGCAGAGAGAGGGAAGGAGCAAAGGGGGTGGGGTCTTGGTGTGTGCCACACCTTTTGGGGGCAAAGCATGATTGTAAGAGGGACTTTACCCAACAAATGCAACCAGTGTAACATGGTTTCTTGTACCCTCAATGAATCCCCAATAATAAAAAAAAAATGTTTTTAAATTTTTACTTTTACAGTATGGGTTGCCAACAAGTGCTGTCAGTCTAGCTCTTTTTTTTTTTTATTGAATCATAGACGTGTACATTAGTTCAATCATTTATCCATTTGACTAACATTCACTGAACACCTGCTGTGTTCCAGATACTGTAGTAGGAGTAGGTGGCTGCAAAACTGAACATAACCTGAATCCTGTCCCCATGACACACAGTAGTCTATGGGAGAGGCAGACAAGAAGACAGGAAATTACAGGACCATGTGATGCAGGGGGGCTTTTGTACGGATGAGTGCTGGTCCCTGGCTTAGTCTTGGAGAGAGAGGTTTCCTGGAAGAAGAGACATCCGAGACTAAAAAGGCTCTTAGAATTTAGCTAAACCAAGGGGTAGAAGGAAAAGTACTCTGGGAGGAGGGCACACCTGTGAAAAGACTCCAAGGTTAAGAGACAATACAGCACATTAGATGAATGGAATAAAGCCCGAGAGGCTGGAGTGTAGAGTGAGGAGCAAGTGGCAGGAGGTGATACTAGGGGGCAGTTTCTCAGCTTTGGGACTATTGACATTTGGCGCTGAATAGATGTTTAGCAGCCGTCCTGGCCTCTAGCCACTAGACAGCAGTAGCACCTATCCCCTGGTTGTGACAACCCAAATTGTCTCCAGGTATTGCCAAGGTCCCCTGGGGGGCAGGGCAAAAAAGCCTCTGGTTGAGAATCAATGGACTAGAAAACTAAAGCAGGGATTCTGTCATAAGGGTTCTATGAACCACGCTGGGGGTGTGAGCTTTATCCAGGAGACAAGGCAACCCTTGATGGGTTTTAATCATGGTGTGGGGCAGGGGCTTCGTGATCAGATCTGTGACTTAGAAAGATCACCTTGTCTGCAGTAGTCCAGAGGCAGCAGTGATACTGGAGGCAGGAGAAGCATTGGAGAGGCTGCAGCTGCCATCCTGGTGAGAGGGAACAGGGGCATGAACCAGCAGGGCACTGGGATTAGTAAGAAATGAGTGGAGTTGGCCTCTCATTCTTGCTCTGGTGTCCTGGTTAGACATTTTCTTTGGCTTATCAATCTCAGAGTCCTTCTCCCTGCTACGCTGGCTCTAGATTTTCCCCGAGTTTAAGAAAGTGGCTTTCAAACTTTGGCGTGGAATCACTGAGAGTGCTAATAACAAGTGTGGCAGCCCAGGCTCATTGAAGGCAGAAAGGGTCTGGCCTTGGTGTTCTTCCCAGCTTCTCCAGGTGATTCTGATACCCACCAGAATTTGATAGCCACTGACTTGGTGTGTCCATAGCTACAGGGAAGAGATAGTCTGTTGGACTCAGTCCTGCCTGACCCACAGATTCTGAGAGAAATATCTGCTGAGAATGATCAGTCTTTCCTTGGTTGCTCAGGAGTCATTCTAGAGATATTTGGTTCCTAGACGTCCCTCCTGTCCCATATCTGGGAGCAATGGGTGAGGTCCTGGTTGTAAATTGAATCTCTGCCTTTTGCTGGCAGTTCCTGCAACCCAGGAGACGGCTTAAAGCCAGAAAGATTGGCATAGACACCTCGGAGGTAAATTTGAGGGTGATTCCAAGCCTAGCTTCCTGCCACAGGTGTGGTCATGGATAAAAGTGCAAAAGAAGTGTCTGCAGGGGCTCCTAAGCAGTAGGAATAACAAGAAACAACAACAGTAGTCATAATAGCAGTAGTAATGACTGCCATTTGTGGGTTGCTTACCATGTACCTGGCATTGTGCTTAGAGCATCATATGAATTATGTCATTAAATCTTCACACCAAACTAGGACATAATTACTAACTTTATTCACTCATTAGTGATAAAAAGTAGAGGCTCACAGAGGTTAAGTAACTTGCCTAAGTAAAACACCCGGTAAAATGGTGGGTTAGGAACTCAGATCTGCCCAACTTGAGTACCAGCACCTATTCATCATGCCACCCCTATATCCTTCCCTATTCCAGCCCAACATTCATTCCCAATGACTTGAGACAGAGAACTTGAGGATCCTTGTCTGGTTCCTGGGTATATCAGTTAGGATCATGTTTTTGAATCGCAGAAACCCCAAATAAAATTAGTTTATGCTAGATAGAATTTTGTCCCCTCTAAAAAGGAAATCCAGAGGCATGTAGTTCAGAGCTGATGGTAGGCTCTACCCTGATGCTCTGCCATTCTCAGCGGATGACCACTCCCTCATAATTCAAAATGGCAGTTCAAATTTAGCCATCACATCTGCATTCCAGCCAGCAGAAGGGAGGAGGGGTCAAAGAAGGTGCCACCTTTCCCTGAAGTCACATACAACCCTTTGCTTACATATTGTTAGCCAGAAATTGGTCACATGATGATATCCAATAGCAAGAGAATCTGAAAAATGTACTTCCTCCATCATCCCTGGGTAGAAGGTCATGTGCCCAGCTGAAAATGAAGGTTCTATTTTTAAGGTAGACAGACGAGAAGAGAGTTGGCTGGCTAGTGGTCTCTGGCACCAGAATACTTGTGTCAAGTCTAGATAAGTTTTTTTGGAGGGTGGCCATATAATTTGTCATCCTAAGTGGGACATTTTCAGGGAGCAAAAGGAAGCACTAAAAATACTGAATAGGTATGCATCGATTTAGATCAGGCTTGGGATTGCCCCAGGAGAGATGGAATGTAAAATCAGCCTTACTGGAGCAATCTGCCTCCTGCATTAGAAACAAGACTGGGTCAAGGTCTTTCTCATTATAAACCCACTGAAGCCCAACTCCATTCAGGGAATGTGTATGTCCACCCTTTTGCTGACTCTCAGCACACACATTTTGACTGAGGATTTCTCTAAATGCCAGCTTCAGGTAATGTCTTTGGCATAGGTATCTGTCTTCAAAGAGCAGCAACCACCATGGACTGACTGCTATTTTATGTGGCAGCTGTTTAACTCATTCCTCACAGACCTATAAGGCAGGTACTATTATCATCTGTACTTTACAGTGTGTGTACCAAGGTTTGGAGAGATTAGGAGACTTTCCCAAAGTCAGTCACTAAAAGAAATGGTAGAACTTGCATTTAAACTGGTGTCTGGTGAATACTGACCACTGTCTATGGGTTTTCCATTCCTGGTTCCATGGATGCTGGGCTGCTTCATCATTTGGGCAACCAATATGGACTTTCCAGTTGATGTTCTGTAGTTATTCAAACGTGGCTTCGCATCCTCTTCCTTCTGTTCCACACTTAGCTCTGTGTTCCTGCTTTCTGTTCATTGGTAGATCCATGACCTTGGGCCCATCAGGGACTTCATGCCAACTGGATCATCTCTGTGGTTTTCCCTACAGTAGGGAGGGATTCAGACAAGACAGAAAGGACAGAAGACCCACATGCAGAGAAGTTTGCTAGTAGAGTGCTGGAAGCTTTAAAGTCTTTCTACTGTTGGCCACAATTTTGTTGTTGAAGGAGGATGTGAGAGCTTAGAAACCAGTGCTGAAGATATGGAAGTGGGGAGCTGACCAGGGATACTTGAAAGGGGGGCTTAGCTGGGTGAGAGCTCTGCAGAGGCTGGAGAGCTTGTGTGTAGAGCTGCACCTGTCCACAGTGTGGTGTGATTTCCTCCACCAGGGCTCAGCCTCCCCTGGCATGGGGAAAGAGAAGAGATGGATGAGGGGAGTCTTGGCTTATATCCCCTGGGTTATCCTGCCATATGTTAGTGTCATTCACATGCATCCTTCCCAGACTAGTCTGTTGGGAACATTAGAATCCACAACTGATTCTTGCATCCTCAAGGCCAGACACAGAGCCTAGCCCCTGTGAAGGTATTTTACAGACTGGAGTGTATGATGAATGTTCCCTTTCAGCTTTCACCACTGATGGTTTTATCTCTGTCCAGTGTATCTCAGCCTTTAAAATTCTGGGTAGCCCTTTGACGATCCATCCTCCACAAATGTCACTTTATTTATTTATTTATTTATTTTTTGTAGAGACAGGGTCTCACTTTATCACCCTCTGTAGAGTGCTGTGGCATCACACAGCTCACAGCAACCACCAACTCCTGGGCTTAGGCGATTCTCTTGCCTCAGCCTCCCAAGTAGCTGGGACTACAGGCGCCCACCACAGTGCCCGGCTATTTTTGTTTTGCAGTTCGGCTGAGGCTCGGCTTGAACCTGCCACCTTCGGTATATGGGACTGGCACCCCACTCACTGAGCCACAGGCACCACCCACAAATACTCTCTTTAAAAAAATGTAATTTTTTAAAAACCATCTGTAGCCACTTATTATTTGGTTATTTAAAAATTAGTCCATAATTCAATAAAACAATAAGTCACAAATGAAATGGCAATAGCATTAGAAAAGAAAGCAGCATTCATTCTTCATTACGGTGGGGTTTGTATCCGCAGGTGGGGTGTTTTCCGCAGGTAACTGTTCGAATTTCCTTAGGCACTTGTGATCCACTGGAAATAGCTCGTAGGTCCCTGTCCCTCTTCCTGCAGAGGGCAGCATGGAGTAGTGGTTATGTCCAAGGACTTGGGAATCTGCTCAAATCAAGTCCCTGCCACTGATTAGCTGTGTGGCCCTCGGCAAGTGATTTAATCTCAGTTTCCCCATCTATAAAATGGGGAGAATAATAAATACTTATCTCACAGAATTGTTACAGGTCTTTTACAAACACCCTCTAATATAGTTGGTACTTCCTAATTTTTTCCAGCCCCAAATTGGGGAGGGAGGGTGCAGAGAACCTTTGTTCGCTGCAGTAACTTAAATCCTATGTGACTTCTCCGCAGACAGCAAGAAACTCCCAGCCATCCAACCCTTTGCAGGGAGAGAGGGGCGTCGTTTTTCAGTTTTGCTCCCTGTGACTTCCAAAGGCAGCAGCATTTCTGAGTGAAAATGAACACTTGCCTGTGGCTCGCTGGTTTTGTATGTATTGATTAGCGTCACAGGGGTGGGGCTGGGGGTACTGTTCTAGAAACATTCATTTTTATTCCTCAAATAAATGCTGCCCCTCTCCCAGTCCTGCTAGGAAACTAATTGGGAGTTGATTCTGATGAATAAATGTGCCGCCGCCGCCTGAGGAATTGACCGTGCAGGCAGATGGCTGGGGCATGAGAAACGCTCTGTCGTGGCCTTCTAAGGGGCCCATCAATAATAGATCGGCTCCAGCCCTGGGAGAGGGAAGCATTTCTGCCGCAGGTATGAATTATGGATGCCGTTTAGGGTAATGCGGATCTATCTCAAAGGTTCCGCTCAGTTTATGAGCTAGTAAAAGCCGGCAATTTGCTTGTGTTCCAGCTATAATTTGTGCTACATTAAGGGACCCTCCTTTCCTTAATGGATGTGCGGTTGAAGGCAGGCGCAGTCAGGCCTCGAGGGCAAGGCCTGAGGCTCGGAGCACAGCCAGCTGTGGTCCTCCGCAGCCTGTCGCAGGGTCCCAGGCCCTTTGCTGAGGACTAAGGTGGGTGCCTGAAACACTTCCTTCTCCAAGGTCCTGGAAAGACACTGCACGGAAACTCAAAACCCTTCTGTGAGTCATCTATCAAAGGCAGTTGTCGACGTATGCCCCTAGAGAAGCACAAAAGAAAACCTATGGGCTGACAGTCTGCAGAAAGACACAGCAGTCTTGCAAGAGAAGCCCTATATTCGGAGGTGGAGAGGCATTCTGGAGCCAGACTGTGTAGGTCTCAATTCTGGTTTTGCCATTTGCTTGCTCCGTGGCCTTCTGCAGATCCAGCCCCTCTGTGTCACAGTTTCCTCCTCCATAAAGTGGCAATAATAGTACCAACCAGTTAATGCTGAAGTCAGAGCAAGCACAGGAAAGCCCACGGTTTAATTATCAGCAATTTTGTGAGCTGGTTGTTAAATACAGGCCATATTCAAAATTAAATTTTATAAGCTTGCTGTTAAAATCAAAGGTAATAAATACTCAGAACTCATCAATGCCTAATTATTTGACTCCATTTTACTTTTATCTATGTTCTTGAGGCTATTCATGTGTGTTGTACTTGCATGGTGGCAGTGATACATAGTACATCTTCTCAGTAGAGTCTTCCCAACTGAGATTCATGATGTCACATTGATGCCGTTGGCCATAGTGGGAATATTTGCACCAGGGGCATTGGCAAATGCTACAAATCAGGACTTTGCCCTACTGCTAGTACTGACCTAATAGTAAAGTTGTGTGGAGGATTGAACAGTTTATTCATTCATAAATTGCTTAGAACAGGGCCTTACATGTAGTAAGCACCATATAAAAATTTGCTATTATTACTTTCATAGATTTTTTATAAGTTTTTCAGAATAGATCTAATGGTCACTGTGTTTGAGCAAAGCCCTCTCAGAAACCATACCATGATCTTTGTTTCCCCCTAGATCTTGTGATCCAATAACCTAAAGAAAGACCTACTATCTCTCTTCTAGGGCAAAGACAAAATAGAATTTGGGGAAAAAATTAAGTTTAGGTTTATGTGTTCTCCTTAGCTTTTCAAAGTACTTTCCATTAGTGTGGACAAACAGAAGAGTAGGCTGATTATAGTTAGGAATGAGATTCTGGCTCTATTACTAATTTGAGAAAATTATTTCATGTCTTCAAGCTTTTACTTCCTCAGTTGTTAAAAAAAAAAAAGGCATTAACAGCTGCTTCATGAGATTAGGTGGTAAAGATGATGTTAGGGCCAGCATAGTCTCTGGAATGTAATTGCCTGTGTTGAAATCCTACATCTGGCATTTGCTGACCCCTCAACCTTGGGAAAGATCTTTACTTTCTCTAAACCTTAGATTCCTCATCTGTAATATTGGGGGGTAATAACAGTTCTGATGTTTTAGCTGTTGGAAAATGAAAGAGTAATGTACTTAAGGAGTTTAGCATTTTACCTGCATATAGTAGGTGTTTAATAAATGTTGACAGGGACCATAGTTACTACCCGGCAATGATGTGGATGGCTGGCTAGGGAAGGCTCCCATTTTCCTTCTCTCTTGCATGTATTTTCCTCCTAAAGCTATGACTGTCCTCAGGGCTTGTGATCTTCACACACTGTGGACAAGTTCTCTTGGTTAGAGTGTAACCAAGCCGTGCACTTCAGCTCAATCTTGGGTAAACTCCTTAATCTCCATGAAACAAACCACCTATAAAGCTGTTGTGAAGATTAAATGTGATAATGTTGGTGCAGCAGGGCAATTCATTAGGAGTTAAACATGGCAGAATCTCCTGTTGAATGAATTGCGTCTTATTTACTCAGCTGGATGTTCATCAGAAAAGGATGAAATATTCTTTCTCTTCTCTTGCCCAGGAGGATAAATGTGTCTTCGTGTCCTTAAGATGTGAGTTTGGACTCTTCAGAAAAGAACTACCAGATGTTTTTCATCAAGCTATTGGTTCTCAGGAGTCAAGAAAGGAAGAAAGAGTTCTGGCTCCAAAGAGTTACCTGGAGGTTTTTTCTGAAGGGCCAGGCTCTTTGTGCAGGGACCTGGGGAATCTTGGGACAATATTCCTAAGGCCAGAGACTGAGGAGTGGGTGGCCAGAGGGCTCCCCGGCCACTCCTCATCCCTAAGCAGGAAAAAGAAATGATGCACCATTAGATGGTCAGCAGGAAGCTGGCTGCTGAATGTGACTTGGACCTTCCAGGACCACAGAAAGAAGAGCAGCTTAGAGAGTAGAGAGGAGGAGTCTAAGAAACGATTGATAACTTCTTGATAATCCTGTTCTCTTGCGGTGGGTTTGAACTGGTTTATGTTTGGCTTAGACAAAGAAGCATGATATTACTTTCACTTTTCAATCTGAGAACAATTCATATTTGTGACTCATGTACTATGCTGTTGTTATCATAAAGGCTCAATAGGTTCCTTTCTCTCCTTGGTTTGTATTTTATTAACTATAATCACAAATATGACTCCCATAGCAGTTTAGAGGTTGAAGCCACTAGGGTTCTGGAGCCAAATAGAACCAAGTTCCAATCCTCATTCCACCATACAGCATACGTGGCAGCCCAATCTTGGGTAAATTCTTTCATCTCTGTGAACCTCAGATACACCAGATATAGTATAGGCATTAAAAAATAGATGATGCGGGGGTGGGGGGTGGAGGCAAGATGGCCGACTGGAGCCAGCTTTCCACAGAGGCTCCCGTCCAGAAGGAGAGTTAAAGGACAGAAGTTTAGCAAGAAAGCTGATGGTTCGGATCTGAGCCAAGAGAGAAAGTTGAAGAACTCACATCAACCTGCTGAGGTGAGCTGTAACCCCAAGAGAATGGCTCGCAGTACATTCCACATGAACAAGTGAGCGGAGTTCAAATATCCTCCCATTTTATCCCATGGGAGAGACCCTCTAAAAACTGGACTTCCTTCCCCTACTAGGGTGCGATGGCACTCTCCTGCCAGGCATAAAACTGTATAAAACTGTATATAATCTCTACCTACAATTTTGAACTCCCAGCACTCCCCTCCACTCTCACCGCACAGTCTGGAAGCCTGTCACCCATGGAGTCCAGATTCTTGGGCATTTTCTAGAGGGGTGTGGATGGGGCATGGGCTGTTGCTGATCTGTGCTGATTCTCTGGCATGGGAGAAAGGAGAGGACGGTCAACTGAGAGGGAACCATACAGGACAGGTGGTGCCCCGAGGCACAGAGCAGCAGCTGCTGCGGGAACAATAGGGCTCACAACCCTGGGGATATTTTGAAAGGACACTCCCAGTCTCTCTGGGCAACCAGAGGAAGCTGAGCATCTTCTCTGGTGGCAAAGGCAGGCCCCAGGAGTAAAGGGCCTGCCTGAGGTGGTAGCAGCCTGGGCGGAGCACAAGGACTAGAATCCGTGTGAGCAGAGACAACAGACTCCCAGGGCAAGGCTGACCCAGAGGACTGCTTCACTGAGCCTCAGATGCACCTGGCCCTCAAGGCACCACAGCTGGGACAAAGACGGGCAGACAGAGGCTGGAATTGATAGCTAAGTGTGAATTCTGATGGCCTCCGCCCTAACACAAACTGCAGCTGAGACTGGGCAGTGGCACAGACAGGGCTGAGTTCCTCAAACAGCATCTGATCCACGGGGGAATATAGCAAGGACAGAAACAAATTCTGTGAAGTTGTTCTGTTCTGTTGGCAACATCAACCAGGGGCAGGGCTAGAACTGAGTAAACCACCCCAGCCCCCATTAAGCACCAGAGGTTGTCAGGCCTCACCTCCCCCTGCTGGATAGTGGCATAAAGTGGCAGCCTGGCTGAGGAGACATAGATCTCCCCATGACTCAGGCAGGTACAACCCACTGGAGCATCTGCTCATTGGAGGGAACTGGATCACAGCACTGCAGGGATACCAGTCACTGGGTGTGAGAGAGGTACAGGGTGGGGAAGGAGGCATCAACCTTCCCAGACTAATTTATTTGCTGAGTGGGTCCTCCTGACTTCACAGAGCACCAGAGCAAGTCATGCTTGAGCTGCCAGCAGACCCATGCTATCTAGTTGCCAGAGACCTTTTGAACTCTCCCACCTGAGACAAGTGCTAACTAGAACAATTGATTTGGACCTGTTGAACTGGGGCAATATCTGAGGACTATCCAAAGTGGTACCCTGGGTGTATGGTTGTGGGAAGGTTTGATTTTTTTTTTTCCAAATGTTGCCTGGGGAGGGGGGCGGGGTGACTTAATTGCTGGTATTTCTCCACAGCTGAGACTTCAATTCAGAGTAACTGATTCACTAGGATAAGACAGAGACCAGTTGAAAATAAGACAGAGCCACTTAGTCCCACCACATCAGAATGGCCCCCAGTTTCTCAGGCAGTAGCACTGTACAGGTCCTTGGCAAAGCTCTAGGGGAAAAGGTACAGACAGCAGTCCCAGATTTGGGGAAAAGGACTGGCCAATCACTACTCCTAGAGCCCCCAACTCAACTTCTCCTATCTGCTCATCTAGCCAAATGATGTAAAATAATCATGGGGTGGAATCAGCAGAAAAACTCCAGTAACATGAATAACCAGAGTAGATCAACCCCTCAAGGAATAATTTGGTAGACACAACCGAAGATCCCATTCATAAACAGATGGCTGAGATGTCAGAAACCGAATTCAGAATTTGGATTGCAAATAAGATCAATAAAATAGAGGTAAAATTGGAATTAGAAATTCAAGGAGCACTTCAAAAGTTGTTTTAAGAATTCAACAAATTCAAACGCCAAATCACCAAAGATTTTGACACATTGAG
>CAUYRH010060675.1:0-27314 GCA_963574655.1 Perodicticus potto
GACAAGAGTCTCACTCTATCGCCCTCCATAGAGTGCTGTGGAGTCACAGCTCACAACAACCTCCACCTCTTAGGCTTAAGTGATTTTCTTGCCTCAGCCTCCCAGGTAGCTGGGACTACAGGTGCCCGCCACAGCACCCAGCTAATTTTTGATGCAGTTCGGCCGGGCCGGGTTTGAACCCGCAGCCCTCGGTATATGGGGCCGGCGCCCTACTCGCTGAGCCACAGGCACCGCCCAACATATATTATAGAAATGTATATATTGGCTGGGCTCCTGTAGCATAGTGGTTACGGCACCAGTCACATATACCGATTTTGGCAGGTTGGAGCCCAGCCCAGGCCTGCTAAACGACGACAACTGCAAAAAGAAAATAGCCGGCCTTTATGGCAGAAGCCTGTAGTCCCAGCTACTTGGGAGGCTGAGAAAAGAGAATCGCTTAAGCCCAAGAGTTTGAGGTTGCTGCAAGCTAAGACACCACAGCACTCTGCTGAAGGCAACAAAGTGAAACTCTGTCTCAAAAAAAAAAAAAAGTGTATATTAATACAGGTTGTCCCAGAGGTAGCCCCTAAATTCACAAATGGGAAAATGTAGTTAAATATACCTTTATTTACAAAATATTCAAAGCAAAATTTTACAAAGAGGTGCCCAATATGTAGAGAGCTTTTTTGCGGGAGGGACACTCTCTCATCACCCTGTGTAGAGTGCCAGGGCTTCATAGCTTACAGCAACCTCAAACTCCTGGGCTCAAGTGATCCTCTTGCTGCAGTCTCCCAGAGTGCTAGGATTACAGATGTCAGCCACTTAGCACTATGCCCACCCTGCAGTGAATATTTTGTAAATAAAGGTGTATTTAGCTACAATTTCCTACTTCTCCTATGCATGGTGACTTCCGAGGCAATCTTTGAGATACTCTGTATATACGTAAAAAAAAAAAGTTGAGGAATATACACCAAATTATTACAGTGCTTCTCTTTAAAGACACTTGCATTATTCACTCTTGTTATGTTTTAACTTTCAATAACGCTAATTCATAATAACTACACTGTTATGACTTCTTTTAGAAAATAGTAACTAGGAACCCCAATTCTCAAGGACTCTAGCTGACAACCATTGATTACATGGTAGAGGTGGTAAGCAGGTATCACTGCCTTAAGGGTGAGGTAGAGAAATTCAGAAGTTTGCTGTGTCCTTTTCATTTTATCATGATTCCCAACTCCATCTAAAACAGTGGTTCTCAACCTCTGGGTTGTGACCCCTTTGGGGGGTCTCCTGCATATCAGATATTTACATTACGATTCATAACAGTAGCAAAATTAGTTTGTTTTTTTTTTAGAGACAGAGCCTCAAGCTGTAATCCTGGATAGAGTGCTGTGGCATCACAGCTCACAGCAACCTCCAATTCCTGAGCTCAAGTGAGTCTCCTGCCTCCGCCTCCCAAGTAGCTGGGACTACAGGCACCTACCACAACGCCTGGCTATTTTTTTTTTTTTTTGGTTGCAGCCGTCATTGTTGTTTGGTGGGCCCAGGCTGGATTCGAACCCGCCAGTTCAGGTGTACATGGCTGGCGCCTTAGCCTGTTGAGCCACAGGCACCAAGCCAGTTTTTGTTTTTTTTTAAGAGACAGACACTCTGTCGCCCTTGGTAGTAGAGTGCCGTGGCGTCACAGCTCACAGCAACCTCCAGCTCTTGGGCTTAGGTGATTCTCTTGCCTCAACCTCCCGAGTAGCTGGGACTACAGGGGCCAGCCACAATGCCTGGCTATTTTTTGTTGCAGTTTGGCCAGGGCCGGGTTTGAACCCACCACCCTCGGTATATGGGGCCAGCACCCTACTCAATGAGCCACAGGCACCGTCCCCAAATTACAGTTATGAAGTAGCAACAAAAATAATTTTATGGTTGGAGGTCACCACAACATGAGGAAGTGGATTAAAGGGCCGTGGCATTAGGAAGGTTGAGAACCACTGATATAAGATATCCTTCATCAGAAATAGACACCCTGGGCGACACCTGTGGCTCAGTCAGTAAGGCGCCAGCCCCATATACAGAGGATGGCGGGTTCAAACCCAGCCCCAGCTGAACTGCAACAAAAAAAAATAGCCAGGCGTTGTGACGGGCGCCTGTGGTCCCAGCTACTCAGGAGGCTGAGGCAGGAGAATCGCCTAAGCCCAGGAGTTTGAGGTTGCTGTGAGCTGTGTAATGCCACAGCATTCTACCGAGGGCCATAGAGTGAGACTCTGCCTCTACAAAAAAGAAAAAAAAAGAAAAAGAAAGAGAGACCCTGGCAATGTACCTGGAATTCTCCTTTAAACGTTCAATCTACAACTATTTGCTGAGCTCATGATGTGGCCAAGGACTGCCAGGGACTATAAAAAGGCAATAGCCATAGTCTTTGCTCCCAAGGATCTTACTTACAATCCAAATGATTCTACATCAAGAATCCCTTGATTCATAACTTTTTTTTTTTTTTTTTTTTTTGCAGTTTTTGGCCAGGGCTGGGTTTGCACCCGCTACTTTCAGCATATCGGGCCGGCGCCCTACTCCTTTGAGCCTCAGGCTCCGCCCGATTCATTACTTTAGTATGCCCTGAAAGGTACTTCAAGCTTGGCAGCTTAGAAAGGGTCCCTCGGAAATCATTTTCTCCCAGCAAATAAAAACATCACATTTTTCTACTTTAGCATCACATCACACAACCATGGCAACAGAGGACTACACCAAGAATTAGCTCAATGATAACCTAGCCAAGACAAACCAGCTTAACATTCACTGAGTAAAATTCCTGGAAGAAAAGGGAGTTTGAATAAATTAAGTCTCTCTCCAGCTCTCAACAAGCAGAACTGCTTCCCTTCTTCCAGGGCTGTACTTCTCAAATTTTTCTCCTTGTACCAAAATACAGAGATTGATAGTATCAAATAATACCCTGAGAACAATGGAGATAACTGTTTTCATCTACCTTGAAGCCTAAGGGTACTCTGGCACACCTATAGCCCATCTACATCATACAGTCAGGAAACTCTAACGATCAAAGTGGCCCACTTAACATGTTCCACTCATGAAATAAAATGAAGGCCAAACTAATATCTCATTCACTTACTAGGAACTTGTGATTGATAAGAGAACCTGAGTACCAATTTCAGATACACAGACACTAGGATCTACTGGGGCATTCTATTCTAGGTGCCAAGCAAACCTGAAGTCAGAGGCAAACAGGTTTCCTGAAGGCAGCACTTTGTCTAGCTCATTTATACTACTTAAAACAGAACAGAACTTCAATTAGATCCAGACGATGTACTTATTCAGCAAGCCTACCCTCTAGCGAGTCAGCATTCCAAATCTCTTCCCAGGGGAAGGGCCAACCACATCTGATTAGAAGCACAGTATTGTCAAAGAGTTTTCTGATGACCAGAAATGACCTTGAGGAAATTATATAACACAAGGCAGCTTCCTACAGGAGACTAAATCTGAAGAGTAAACAGGCTTATTAAGATGAAACATTTGGGCAGTGCCTGTGGCTCAGTAAGGCACCGGCCCCATATACTGAGGGTGGCAGGTTCAAACCTGGCCCCAGCCAAACTGCAACAAAAAAATAGCCGGGCATTGTGGCGGGTGTCTGTAGTCCCAGCTACTCGGGAGGCTGAGGCAAGAGAACTGCCTAAGCCTAGGAGCTGGAGGTTGCTGTGAGCTGTGTGATGCCACGGCACTCTACCGAGGGCGATAAAATGAGACTCTTGTCTCTACAAAAAAAAAAAAAAAAAGATGAAACATTCTAAGGGCCAGGCACAGTGGCTCCTACCTGTAATCCTAGCATTCTGGGAGCCTGAGGCAGGAGGATTGCTTGAGCTCAAGGGTTTGAGACCAGCCTGAGCAAGAGCAAGACCCCACTTCTACTAAAAATAGAAAAAATACTGGGTGTAGTGGCTCACAACTATAATTCTAGCACTGTGGGTGGCCAATGATGGTAGACTGCTTCACCTCAGGTGATCGAGATCAGCCTGAGCAAGAGGGAGACACTGTCTCTAAAAATAGATAGGTGTTGTGGCCGGTGCCTGGAGTCCTAGCTACTCAGGAGGCTGAGGTAAGAGAATCACTTAAGCCCAAGAGTTTGAGACTGCTGTGAGCTGTGACATCACAGTACTCTACTCAGGGTGACAGGTAAGACTCTGTCTCAAAAAATATAAGACTGGGCAGCGCCTATGGCTCAGTGGGTAGGATGCCGGCCCCATACACCAAAGGTTGCAGGTTCAAACCTAGTCCCGGCCAAACTGCAACAAAAAAATAGCCGGGGGCAGTGCCTGTGGCTCATCGAGTAAGGTGCCGGCCCCATATACCAAAGGTGGCAGGTTCAAACCTGGCCTCGGCCAAACTGCAAAAACAGAAAAATAGCCAGGCGTTCATTGTGGCAGGCCCCTGTAGTCCCAGCTACTCGGGAGGCTGAGGCAAGAGAATCGCCTAAGCCCAGGAGTTGGAGGTTGCTATGAGCTATGTGACGCCACGGTACTCTACCAAGGGCGATAAAGTGAGACTCTGTCTCTACAAAAAAAAAAAAAAATGTATATATATAAATGAAGCCAGGCATGGTGGCTCACATCTGTAATCCTAACACTCTGGGAGGCTGAGAAGGGTGGACTGCTTGAGCTCAAGGGTTTGAGACTAGCCTGAGCCAGAGTGAGACCTTGTCTCTAAAAAATAAATAAATAGGCCAGGCGTGGTGTCTCACACTTGTAATCCCAGCACTGGGGAGTCAGAGGTGGGTGGATTGCCTGAGCTCAAAGGTTTGAGAACAGCCTGAGCCAGAATGAGACCTCCTCTCTCTAAAAACAGGCTCGGCGCCCATAGCTCAGTGAGTAGGGTGCCGGCCATACACAAGGAAGCTGGGGGATTCAAACCTGGCCCCGGCCTGCCAAACAATGATAATTACAGCAACGAATAGCCAGCCATTGTGGCGGGTGCCTGTAATCCCAGCTACCTGGGAGGCTAAGGCAAGAGAATCACTTAAGCCCAAGAGTTTGAGGTTGCTGTGAGCTGTGATGCCTTGGCACTCTACCAAGGGCGACACAATGAGACACTGTCTCAAAAAAAAAAAAAAAAAAAAAAATAGCCGGGCATTGTGGCGGGAGCCTGAAGTACCAGCTACTTGGGAGGCTGAGGCAAGACAATCGCTTAAGCCTAAAAGTTCAAGGTTGCTGTGAGCTATGATGCCTCTGCACTCTACCGAGGGTGACATAGTGAGCCTCTGTCTACAAAAAAAAAAAAAAAAAGAAAGAGGGCAGTGCCTGTGGCTCAGTGAGTGAGACACCAGCGCCATATACTGAGGGTGGTGGGTTCAAGCCCGGCCCCGGCAGAACTGCAAAACAAAACAATAGCTGGGTGTTGTGGCGGGCACCTGTAGTCCCAGCTACTTGGGAGGCTGAGGCAGAAGAATCGCCTAAGCCCATGAGTTAGAGGTTGCTGTGAGCTGTGTGACGCCACGGCACTCTACCCAGGGCGATAAAAGTGAGACTCTGTCTCTACAAAAAAAAAAAGAAAGAAAGAAAGAAAGAAGAAAAGAAATAGAAAAATTAGCAGGCGTTGTAGTGGGTACCTGTTGTCCTGGCTGCTGGGGACGGCTAAGGCAGAAGGATTGCTTGAGCCCAGGAGCTTGAAGTTGCTGTGAGTTAGGCTGATGCTACAGTACTTTAGCCAGGGCAACAGAGTGAGACTCTTGTCTCAAAAGAAAAAAAAATAGACGAGGGTATGAAACCACAGAACTAACAGGAGGTTCACAGCAGGTTCACGTGGCTCACCAATAAACCACATAAACGGAGCACAGAAGCGCTCAGGTTTTGTTGTTTTTGAGACAAGTGTCTCACTTTGTTGCCCTTGGTCGAGTGCTGTGGCATCACAGCTTACAGCAACCTCAAACTCTTGGGCTCAAGCGATTCTCTTGCTTCACTCTCCCAAGCAACTGGGACTAGGCCACAACGCCCGGCTATTTTTAGAGAGAGGTGGTCTCATTCTGGCTGAGGATGGTCTTGAACACGTGAACTCAAACAATCCACCCGCCTGGGCCTCCCAAGGTGCTAGAGTAAGCCACCGCGCCTGGCCAGAAGTGCCCAGGTTTTAACTACAGGGTTGGACTTCTACCAGATTACGAAGAGTCCTGAATGCCTTGCTAAGAAGTGTGGCCTTTTTCCTGTAGTCCCTAAAGGGCCAGTTTTCAGCAATGAAGGATTTACCAGGATTTTCAAGAAGGGTATCACTTTCAGGAAGTGATTTATAATTTCAGCCTCTTCATGAAGGGGGACTAAGTGTGAAGGACTAAGCTTCCCCTTACAGGTAAAGGGATGACAGACTTGGCAAGCAAGCAACTAAGTGACACTCTGGCCTGCGTTTTCTCAGCCTGTACAAGGACCCTATCAACTGCCCCGCCAGCCCCAGACGAAAAGGAGGGGTGTGGAGCTGGTGCCGGACGCGAGAAGGCAGTCAGGACAACTGAGTTAGTTCAACCTGACCCGCGTTGGATACAAATCAGCTCAACAGCAGGCAGGACAGACGACCATGTCCATCAGCCCCGCGTGGGCCCAGAGACGGGCCACCCAGCACGACAGCACATTTCGAGTCCAGTCCAGGCTCGGACACTGGGGACTCCGAGCATACTACCGCTTGGCCTGCTTGCCGGACCCATAGGCCCCGCCGCACGGGTCACGGGCCAAGAGCAGCGGGTTGGGCAGGGGCAGGCCCCGGTGGGCCAGAAAGCGACCGCGGCCGCATACTCGTCGGGCCCTCCCGTCCGTCGGGCTGTCGCCCTGGGCCTGGCCGCCTCACCTCGCGCGGGCGGCGCGCTCTTCGGCATCTCGGTGGCTCTATCAACAGTCTCCGGGCAGTGGCCTCGGCTGCCGCCACCGTCGCCATCCTCGGACATCGGCGTTATGGCGTCATCATAGCGCGCGCCTGACGCCAAAACAAACCCGGGCCGCCTATGGGGCGGAGCGGAGGTGGTCTCTCGGGAGGCCTTGCAGCACGATTGGTGGCGCTCCAAGCGTAACCTGCCAATCAACGCCTTCGGGGCGGGGACAGGCTTTCTCCTTAGGGGTGGGTATGTTTGTCCCTCAAAGTAGCTCGACTGCTAGCTGGGCCTGGGTGGTCAGTGCAACGTAGGGAAAGGAGGGACGGGGGAAGTAGGGAGGTGGTTCTAAGTTTCTGGTTGGGGGAATAATGGAGGTTCTGTAGTGGGAGGTTGGGAAGCAGTGCGTTCCAAGAGGTTTCTGGAAGTGCCTCGGGAACAAAGAAAAGAATTGACTTAAATTTCATTAAAATCTATTTTTTTAAACTGCAATTAAAATAATTTCAGGCACACAGATATGTTAATTTTGTCCTCCATCACAGCATAGTTGCAAACTTTAACTTGTGGATTGGTAGAGGCAAACTTACACCAACTTCTGGAGTAACGGCTTTTTTTTTTTTTTTTTTTTTTGAGACAAAGTCTCACTCTGTTGCCCAGGCTAGAGTGCCTTGGCATCAGGCTAGCTCACAGTAACCTCAAACTCCTGGGCTCAAACTATCCTGCTGTCTCATCCTCCCAAATAGCTGGGACTACAGGCACCGGCCACAATGCCTGGCTGATTTTTTCTATTTTTACTAGAAGTCTCTCTCACCCTTGCTCAGGCTACTCTTGAATTCTGAACTCAAGGGAGCTTCCTGCCTCAGCCTTCCAGAGAGCTAGGATTACAGGCCGTGAGACCCTGTGCTCCTCTTTGTTGTTGTTTTTCAACTTATTTGTATCCTGAGACTGCAAAGCAAACAGATTTTTAAAAAAAAATTGTCACTGGCAGGAACAGCTTGAGCAAGAGCAAGACCCCTTCTCTGCTAAAAACAGAAAAACTAGCTGGGCATTGTGGTGGCCAGGTGTAGTCCCAGCTACTTGGGAGGCTGGGACAAGAGGATTGCTTGAGCCCCAGAGTTAGAGGTTACTATGAGCTTTGATGCCATGGCACTCTACCAGGGTGACTGAAACTGTTGCAAAAAAAAACATAGGGCAGTGCCTGTGCCTCAAAGGAGTAAGGCATCCACCCCATATGCCAGAGGTGGCATGTTCAAACCCAGCCCTGGCCAAAAAATGCAAAAAAAAAAAAAGTAAGAAAAAATTTGTTTATAAAAGTCTGGTGCAGGGCGGCGCCTGTGGCTCATCGAGTAGGACGCTGGCCCCATATACCGAAGGTGGTGGGTTCAAACCCGGCCTCAGCCGAACTGCAAAACAGAAAAATAGCCAAGCATTGTGGCTGGTGCCTGTAGTCCAGCTATTGGAGAGGCTGAGGCAAGAGAATCACCTAAGCCCAGGAGTTGGAGGTTGCTGTGAGTTGTGTGATGCCATGGCACTCTACTGACGGTGATAAAGTGAGACTCTGTCTCTACAAAAAAAAAAAAGTCTGGTGCAATGATAAAGGGTATAGACTTTGGGGTCAAACAAACCTGCGGGCTCGGCGCCTCTGGCTCAGCAGGCTAAAGTGCCAGCCACGTACACCTGAGCTGGCGGGTTCGAATCCAGCCCAGGCCCACCAAACAACAATGACGGCTGCAACCAAAAAATGGCCAGGCATTGTGGCGGGCGCCTGCAGTCCCAGCTACTTGGGAGGTGGAGGCAGGAGACTTGTTTGAGCCCAGGAATTGGAGGTTGCTGTGAGCTGTGATGCCACAGCACTCTATCCAGGGTGACAGCTTGAGGCTCTGTCTCAAAAAAAAAAAAAATGCTCATCATCCCTAATTATTAGGCAAATGCAAATTAAAACCACCCTGAGATATCATCTAACTCCAATGAGAATGGCCTATATCACACAATCTCAAAATTGCAGATACTGGTGCGGATATGGAGAGAAAGGAACACTTTCACACTGCTGGTGGGACTGCAAACTAATACAACCTTTTTGGAAGGAAGTATGGAGAAAGCTCAAAGAATTCAACCTAGACCTCCTGTTTGATCCTGCAATCCCATTACTGGGCATCTATCCAGAAGAAAAAAAAAAACTTTTATTATAAAGACACTTGTACTAGGCTGTTTATCACAGCCCAATTTACAATTGCTAAAATGTGGAAATAGCCTAAATGTCCTTCAACCCAGGAATGAATTGGTAGGCTATGGTATATGTATACCATGGAATATTACTCAACCATCACAAAAAATGGAGACTTTGCAAAGTTTGTACTAACTTGGATGGAGGTAGAACATATTATTCTTAGTGAAACTAAGGAATGGAGAAGCATGAATCCTATGTATTCAACTTTGATATTAGGACAATAAATGACAATTAATGACACAGTGGGGCATGGGGGAAGGAGAGAGCAGACAGAGAGAAGGAGGGAGGGGGAGAGGGAAAGAAAACAAAAAAAAGAAAGAAAATAGTGACTAATTCTCACATAAATTTAATTCAATTTTGACCAAAGTACATTATTTAAACATTAATTTTTAATTCAACTTGTCAATATGTTGTTTAGGATATTGCATCCTCATTTACAAGTAAAATATGTTTGTAATTTTCCTTTGTAACAATATATTTTCTTCAATTTCAATATCAGGTGTATTCAGATCAAGTAGAATGATTTTGAAATATTTCTTCTTTTTCTATTGTCTATAAGATTTGGCATGATCTGTTTTTTGAAACTGTCTTTTACTTTTATTTATATAATATTAGTTGTCTATTTTTTGAGACTTTGGAAAAAAATAATAAGAAGTTAACTGATGACTTCATACTGAGCCTCAGAGTCAGAGCATTCTGTAATAGACATACTCTTATTTGACAATGTGAACGTTACTGTCTTTGCATTATTATTATTAATATTGCTCAATATTTTGATGCAGTAATTGTTGGTTTTCTTTTCTGAATGTATTTATTTTTGTTCATTTTTTACGAGGTTTTTTTTCTAGTCCTTATCTTAAACATTGTTATTGTTATTAAATTTTAAGCCTTTTAAATTCTGTGAAGGCAAAAAATGGAAACCTAATAAACACATGTATATGTAAAAATAATAAAATAAAATAAATAAAAAACCAAAAGCTCGAATAAATGATTATTTGGTTAGATATGCAAAAAAAAATTTTATGAGATGGGATCTTGCCATGTTGCCCAGTCTGCTTTCAAACTCCTGGGCCCAAATGACCCTCCTACCCTAGCCTTCTGAGTGGCTGGGACTATAGATGTGCATCATCGTGCCCGCTGACACTTGATACTCTTAACGCCTCCCTTCAGTGGCATATGCTTGATTTGCATGGGAAGGGGGTCCTGAGAAGCAATTTGGGAGTGGAAGAAGTGGGCCAGAGACAATCAAGACAGATAAATCAAGAGTCAAGAATCTTGACCAAGGCAGAGCTTATTCAGGGAAGGTGGAGGGTGCCCCAGAGACCATAACGCCCAAGAAGGGTAGAAGATGCTCTGTGAACTACCCAGAAGACACTCCCAGAACTTTCTAGAACTACCTGAGGAAACTTCACACCATCCAGGGGAAGGCTCTGTGCCAGTGCATTAGGGATGTGAGTACCAGGTCGCCATCTCTCACAAGCGAGTGCAGGCTCCAATGACTGAAATGTCTGAGCTACGGGTGGATATGTCTAGGGAAAAAAGACAGGAAATAGTTTTTATCTCTGGGTAAAGATTATGGTTTTTAAAACATTTTCAACTATTTTTCAAATGTTTCTGTTATGAGAATTTTGTAGTCATAAATTCATTCATATTAGTCATTTTTAAACAACCCCTGGGTCCTTCTGTTCCTCTGGCCTTCAGCTCCCCCTCCCTTCCCCAACACACTCCACATTCTCATCAGTCACCTTCTATGCTTAAGGATGGAGACCCTGGCATTTGTTGGGGTTCTGTGCCCCAGGGCACAAGAAGAAATTGGAGTGGAGCAGACCTGGGCCTGACTTGGGCCATGAGTCCTCCACCCGGCAAACAGCCACAGAGCTGCAAACTCAAGCAGGGCGACCTCCAAGCACTTCGTACTTTTTGGCACTAACAAAACTCACGGTACTTTGTTGACTTAGCTATTTCCACCCACGGAGGAATGGAAAAATACATGAAATCTGTTAGATGATCCATTTGATTACATGGCAAACGCTCTGTAGACCTGTTTACCCTGCCAAAATAGTGCTCTTTGTCATATTTTTCAGGGTTATTTGATTTAATTCCCTACGTCAACACGGGGTTTGTTTTCTCACAAAGACAAAGAGAATGAAGCTTATCAACAGGAACAGGACCGAGGATAGTTTACGGAGGTAGTGCAGGAAGGAAGCAGAGAGCCTCTGGGTTCCGGCAACGCTGTTTTTAAATCTGGGTGCTGGTAACCTGGGTTTCACACTGTGAAGATTCATCAAGCCATACCCAGGATTTGCATGCGCCACCCTTCCTCCTGCCCAGACCACCTCCAGCACCCCTGCTCTCGGCCAGCTCCCTGCACGCTTCCCTGCTGGGTGCACTCCGTGACTCCTCAGTCGAGGTAAGGCTGCACTGTCTGGTTTGGGGTCTCAGAGAGCCTGCAAATCCCCGTCTTGGCGCCAATCACAAGCCAAGTTGTCTGGCCGCTTTTGTGGTCATCGGTCTCGTATTTGTGTCTCATTAGACTCTAAACAACCAGGCTTGCTGTCTCCATGGGGTCTAGGTGGTGTTCCTTGCGCCTGGCACAGATGGTGGTCCAGGAAACAGCTTGCAAAGGAATGACAGAGGGGCAGAGAAGGAGACAGGAAGAGCAGAGGGCCCGGGAGAGGCAGGACAGAAGAAGGCAGGAGGGGGAAGAATTGTGTCCCTCAAGATCTGGGTATTTTGAGGCATGGCTAGAGGTTGGCGGGGGGGACATTCAGGAGTGTCCTGACACGAATGAGTGAAGAGTCTCCTGAGAGAGAAGGTGGACGCACACGGGCAACACTGGTGTAAGGCCTGTGCCCAGGCTCACTAGGGGAGGGTGGAGACCCTGTGTCTACTCTGCCTCTGATTTTCTTTGGGCTCAGAGGAGGCTGCAGAAACCTATTTCTCTGTCATTTCTATAGGACGCTGAGAATGGCAACTCAGCAGCATGGGTGCAGGGGCCAGCGAGGAGAGGGGTAGCCATGGTGTGCAACGGAAGAAGGGGACGTCCTTTCTATGGCTTGGCACTATGGCCACGACAGCATTTTCTGCCCCCACAGTGGGCACTCGAGAAACTGTCCTGGTGGGCTAGGCTTGGGCAGCCCCAACAGGACCTGTGCACTTGGTAGGCCCATTAAGTGACAGGGGAGGCCCTAGCAGGCCCCCGCCCTCACCCGACACTGCTGCCATTGAACGCAGGGTGGGAGACCAAGGCTCAGTGGGAGGGGAGGGCTGTGGTGGGGAGCTGGTGCAAGTATGGAGGAATTTACTGGGAGGTGTTGCCCAGTTTATAGCCCCAGACTGGAATTCTCTGGAAAACATAAATCACTGAGAATTGCCTTCTAAAGAACCCATATAAACAGGAAGGGGAAACACCAAGGAACCAAAAAGCTAAGAAAGGAAAACAGCCTCTTTGATATGTGAACAGGTTGCCTTTATGAGGCCCCCCACCCATCCTGACACTGAGAAAACTCCACTGAGAGACATTTCCCTTTTAACTCAGTATTCCGGAGGACTGCTCTGGGGACAGCAGTTTCTGCTCTTAGGGGAAAAAATATTTTGTGAGCTAGGAGAAGACAAAACCATCATCGATAAGCAGGAATACTCCCAATTATTTTGCTTGAAGCGCCGTCTGAAGATATTCATGTGGGGAGAGCACTCTAAAGCATTTTCTCACCATTTGTCATGAAACTATGGCTTTCAAACATTGTTGATTATCTATCCTATCAGTAAAATCATTTGCAGTGAAGATCACAAATATATGTATATTTCTTTATTAATTATATGTATACAAAAAAGTGTGTTTCTTGTTTACTGTATTTATAGTGAAAGTTCCAATAGAAGGTGGCCACTGGGGTGCAGGTATCCTGCTAAGAAAGCACGAAGCCGGCAGAGCAAGCATCCTAATCCTTAGTGCACAGATTTGTAAACTAAACCTCAGAGACAAGGGGACTTGCCCAGGTCATATAGCCAAAAATTTGTAGAACTTGGATTAAAACATGTCCATGCTTCCCAGGGGCTCTGATTCTTCCTTCCCTGTTCCAAATCTCATCACCTTCTATTTCTCACAGTCTGGATATGGAGCAGTCATGTCAATTTCTGTTGGTTTCCATGTTATTTCCAGCTTTACCTATTTTACCAGTGTCTCCTAGGGTGAGCTAACACTGTCAGGGTTCTGGAATCAGGATGCTTTCTCGTGATCCCTTATGCAGAGATGATGCTGAGACCTTCCCTGGGCCTGACCACACACAGGGGTTAATGTGCTCTGCAGTTTATTTGTAGAAAAAGCATGTGGTGTGGTTGGCCTTGAGTGTCCAGTCTTGGCATGGAAGACATGGCAATCGTATTTCCCTGTATGAAAACCAGGCCTGAAGGAAAGCTGCTCCCCTGAGTCTCTTCTCAGAACTTCCTCTGGGCTCCTAGGAGGGTTTTGTAAAACAAAACAAACCAATTCCCCGAAGCAGAACAAAGGTGAAGAAACGAAAATATGTGGAAAGAATGAAAACCACAACCAAGCAGCCACAAAAGGGGTGGCTTAGGGTGCCAGAAAGTGTGGTGGGACCAAGTAGAGAGAGAACCTAGATGGTCTTGCTGTTTACAGCCTCTCTCTCTGATATCCTCTCTCTCTCCTAAGCTGGAGTTACTGTTTAACTAAGTAAACAGTTAGTTACTGTTTAAGTAAACAGTTAGTTACTGTTTAACTAAGTAAACATGGTTGGGTCAGGTGGCGCCACACCTGACCCACCCATTTAAGGAAGAGGCTGAGGGAAGGAGGGGCAGGTGCCAACACTGTACAGTCTTCGCCTCCTGCCAGTCCCCTCTGCCACTCTCATTCTACAAAACTGCTGCTAAGGAGCGTGCGGGACCCACCCAGTCCCACCATACTGCTGACAACTCACCATTGGACATGCCCATCTAGGAAACAGGTAAGTTGTGAGTGGTCATTTCCCAGAGCCTTGCAACAAGACAGTCTTCCAAACATTAGCGAGCAGGTGAATTTCCCCAGATGGCTTCTTGATTGTGTTGATTCTGAGTCCTCACCCCCAGAGATATGTCCTCAGTAGCTCTGGAAACCAGGCACTGATGATGTAAGGGGTCCAAGGATATGCTGTCAGAAAATCCAGGGCAAGGATGAGTTGATTTTCTAAGAGAAGCTAATCTAAACTTCGCATGGTTCCTGCAGCGAGAAGATCTCTTCATCCCTGAGGCTCCTTTGCTTTCTGCCCATTCGAAGTCACAACCTGAGGGCCATATTCACCCCAAGGGATACCCTGATGGCAGGAATTGCGTCTTCTTTGTTCATGATGTGTAGTTTCTGACATGTAGCCAGTGTTTAATAAATATTTGCTAAAGGAAGGAATGGGGCGTAGGTCCTTTGTTTTCTAATGATCTAGCTTAATAGTAGGACAAAGTTGAAAAAGCTGGATTACTCATGAAAGACAAATCACTACCACTTTAGAGATTCAGACTGTTCCTAAACCCTTCCAGCTCCATCATATGTCACATGTGTGTGTCTCTGTGGCTGCTAAAGGTGTGTAATCTTTGGGATGTGATGTTTAACTATGTTTAAATAACAATTCCTATTTAACTAGAACCCAAGCTAACCTCATATTTTCCCTCTAATAACAAAAGTTGAGCCATCAACTACTGACTGTCCTATTGGTTATCGGTCACAAACAAATCTTTGCTTACCCCCAGGTAGCATTAACTAGGTCTTCAGTCAGCATAACCTCTTGAATTGCACTACTTTGTAATCAGCTTGATTTACGTTTCTTTTTTTTCCTTTTTGAAGGTGTAAGGGTGTGATAGGAACCTTACTTATTAGTACATTGGTTGATGGAAAATGTAATAATCTACCAATTTTATAATAGTCAAGGGCTATATGTAGTATGAGCTCCTTATCCCCAATTTGTAGATGGAAAAAAAAAATGAGCTATCTGGTGAGTGACTTGTACCAGAGGCAAATGGCAGAGCTAGAGTTCTGGTACTCTGTCTTGATCCCTGGTTACTTGGTTCAATGACCTACTTGAAAGAACACCTTAGAAAAAATGGTGCTACCAAGAAACGCACATGACCCACCTATAGACTGAGGGCATGCTCATTGTTGAGTGCTGGGCTTGATGCTACCATATCTGTTAGTGACTTGCGGAATGTTACTTACCTTTTTTTTTTTTTGAGACAGTCTCACTTTCTTGCCCCTGGTAGAGTGCCATGGAGTGATAGCTCATAGCAACTCCAAACTCTTGGGCTCAAGTGGTCTTCTTGCCTCAGCCTCCTAAGTATCTGGGACGATAGGTGCCCACTAAAATGCCTGGCTATTTTTAGAGACGAGGTCTTGCTCTGTCTCAGGCTGGTCTCCAACTCCTGAGCCTAAGCAATCCTCCTGCCTCAGCCTCCCAGAGTCCTAGGATTACAGGTGTGAGCCACTGCACCCAGCTTAACTCCTTTGAGTCCCAGTATCCTCATCACTAAAATGTGGTGACAACAATATCTGCCTCATACGAGTGCTGAAAAGATGAGATGAGATAGTATATGTGAAGTACTTAGCAGTGTATGATGTATGATAAGCGCTTGAGAAATTTGTGTTATACTATTGATGCTATGTTGGCCTTGGTTCTCTGTAAAACACAGCCTGAGGCAAAGCCAAAGTGCTGTTGTTCTTACTCTTTAGGAAGTGTGATACCAGGGTGGCGAGGGTGAGGAGAAGGACAGGAAGTAATGCGAGCTGATGTGTCACCCACCTGCCTCTCTTCACAAAGAGACACGGCCGGCCACTTGGCCAAAGCAGGACACCTGTGGAGCGGCTTCGCAGCAGTGCCTTGGAGTGGGGTATCAGGGAGAGGGCGGAGAGGACATTTATACGCGGGCTTCCTCCTCTCCTAGCTCTTATCATTCAAAGTTTGTGTGCTATGCTATCTGACCCCCGTGTGCAGCCACTGGGATGTCCGGCTCCTATTCCTTGAGACTTGGCACCTCACCTAAGTCCAGCAGTGGTCAGAAGAGTCACTTCCTTGGCGGGGGTAGAAAAGGGGACCAAGAGTCCCAGAGGCAAGTGAGGCTAAGACAACCTGAGCCAGCATGGAAGATGTTCAAAAAAGATGAAATTACCATTATCAACATGTGCTGAGCGCTATGTAAGGCATTAGTGTGCCTTGGGGGTCGCTTCCTTCTCCCACGAGAAAACTGCAGGGAGGGGGGCAGTGCCTGTGGCTCAGTGAGTAGGGTGTTGGCTCCATATACCGAGGGAGGTGGGTTCAAACCTGGCCCTGGCCAAACTGCAACAACAACAAAATAATAGCCAAGCGTTGTGCCAGGTGCCTGTAGTCCCATCTACTCAAGAGGCTGAGGCAAGAGAACCGCCTAAGCCCAAGAGCGGGAGGTTGCTGTGAGCTGCGACACCACGTCACTCTACCAAAGGTGACAAAGTGAGACTCTGTCTCGGAAAAAAAAGAAAGAAAGAAAACCACAAAGGGGTCCTCTGAGAGGCTGGTCCATCTCATGTCTCTTCAGTGTCTGGAGAAAGTGAAATTGAGTGTGTTCTAACACTCTCAAAACTTAGTGGAGCATGCCGTGGGTAGACAGGAAGAAAGCCCGAGGCCATGCAAAAGACCAGAGAAGAATCCAGGGAGAAATTTCCTTCCACCCTTGAATGAATGTTTCCTAAAGCATGATGCACAGAACACAAATTCTGGGGGCTGTTGCTGACAAAGACACTGTGATCAAATATTTGGATGAATGTTGCTTCTCACTCTTTTCTCCTTGGAGAGTCATGATTCAAATTTTCCTATCAAGGCTCCAAGGAGGCCGAAAGAAGAAAACTGGTCGACCGGAGTGCATTAGCCCGTCTCACACTGAACATGCTGCTTTGGACCATAACAACCCTGGCTCAGTCTTGATCCCTGAATTCTCAGTGGATTCCTCTCTGCTATGTGCTACTTTTGCTTCACAGAAACCTTTTTGAATATACAAAAGTTTTCAATATAATAGGAGGCTGTGTAATGCATGGAAAACTCCCCAATTTGCAAGGCTAATTCTCCTAGGAAACAACCAGTCAAGCTGTATTTCCTTATCTTAATAACGAAGATAGTTGAACAAGGCAACATGCACAGGGTTTTCTAGTCTCTTGTCATCCGTGAAGCTCAGGCAGCTGAAGATCGTCTCCAGCTCCTGATCTTCCAGCTCCTGATTGCCTTAGAGCGGACCTAACTAATAGATAGAGGCAAGTATTTAAAGAGATTGTTTATGCCCCCTCTGGTGGAGTAGTACGTGGACAGAGAGGTGGCCCAAGTGATGGGCTGCCTCTAAGTGTGAGGCTGGAAGACAAGGGACCTTGAAAACTGAGTGAGACCTTTATTTGTCTTCTCTTTGAAAGAATGGTCCCTTGGGTAGCCTTGTTCCCCCTGATCACTGCTGGGTCAGTCCTGTGTCGCCCACCTTCCATGCAGTGGATCAGGCTGGACCAGCACCTCTCAGCCTCTCAGTGCAGAGGACTGAGGCAGACCTGGTCACAGCCTGCAGCCCAGAGATACTGAGGAATGTGGTCTCCGTCAGACCTGGCTGCACACCTGCCTCCAGAGATGCAACTGATTGTCCTCATGGGGAATCTGTCCAAGTGCCTGGGGCAGGAGAGATGATAAGATCTTGAGTCCTAGGGAAGTTTGCCCCAGTTCTTCACGTCAAACATTTTGCCCCCCCCCCCCACCATCCCTACCAGCCCAGGCTGATACTTAATAGAAGTGGCTGCTTGGGCTACACCCTAAGCTCCTTCTCAGAAAACTCCCGCTTCCCTGTGGGAACCGAAGTTAACTTCCAGGTGGCACAGCCTGAGGGAGAAGTTAAAGCAGAGGTTTCTGCAGGAGCTGAATCCTGGAGTCCAGGCACCGTCCCGTCCATTCAGAGGCTGGCCTGGTCCTGTGCCACATTCCCTCTGGACCTGTCCTTGAACCGCCTTTCCCCCCTTGGCCTGGTCACTTTCCCCAGATGGGCACCAGGCTTGCCTGCAGCTCCCTGTCTGACCCCCTGTTCCAGAAGGTCGCCCAGGCAGCAGAGGACAGACGTGTCCTGCCCCTCCCCAGCCTGGCCTCCCCAGCAGCTCCGCGCCAGACCTCATGAGTTGGCTCTGTCTCCAGTCTCCCGCTCTCTCCTTCTCTCCTGCCCTGCCCACAGACGCTCCGTCTGTCCACTTGGATTTCTTAGGGGTGGAGGAGGGACGAAAGGGAAACGGGGGGAACTTCAGAGGCCTGGCCCCTCCCGGCTGCTTTCTCTGCTCCGCTCACTCACATGTGCACATGGTTCACTCACATTTACACACACACACTGTGCTCTAAGCTCATTCGCCCTCGTGCTGCTTTCTGACATGTTTAATACAGAACACTCTCGTTCCCAACTTATCTCCTCCCACTGGTCCATGCCCCATCCCTGACTCCAGAGGTGGAACCCCACCTGCTCTCAGAACAAGGTGGCTGGCCTAAGCCTTCTGGGAGCCCTTGTGTGTCCTGACCTCCTGGTCAGGAAAGAAAATGGCTCCCTTTCCCAGCATGCTTGACGGCTGGTGCTCCAGAATCTGTCTCCCCACCACCGACCCTCCACGTCATGGGGGGAAAGGCCCTTGGCACTGCCAGAACCAGACCCTTTGTCCAGGGCTGGACCCACTCACCTCTGTAGCCCTCATTGGCCTGAGATGCCCAGAATGACTGGGCACAGACTAGGATGCCCAGGTGAACTGGCCAGAGATCCAACTAGAAGCTCCACTGCCCTTTTCCTCCACTGTGTGAGGCCATGAGCAGTGCTGGGCGTGGGTGGTGTTTCAAGAGCTCCATCTGGGAGTCACACAAACTGCACCTGTGTTTCCCAGCTGCGCCTTGAGTATCCCACATCTGGCAGATGAGATAGCAAGGGTGATATTTGGACACAATTTCGGCACCATAGGATGCTGGGATGGTATGAGAAGGCTTTTCCTGGTGGGTTTTTCCTCCCTCCTTCTTGCCCTCTCCTTCCTCTCTTCCTTGGTCCCCGCTCCCAGGCTGGCTGTCCCTGTCCCCCCCTTCTCTCTGGGTCCCCTGCCACTCTGACTTTCTCTCTGTGTGCTCCCTCTATCTTTGTTGCTATCTCATCTGTTTTCTGTTTCTCTTTGTCTCACCTAAATGAAAAAGCCTAGAAATATGGGCCAAGAGGATATCCTTTAAGAATAAATGGATTATCTAAATGTGGCCTCAACTTCTAAAGAATCTTTTAAAAAGAGAAAAAAGGAGAGGAAAGAAAAAAAGACCCTAAACCTAGTCCTGTCTGGTTCATGTCTTGGGGACGTGACAGGTGCAAGGCCTGGGATCTACGTGGGAAATGTTGGTTTGAGACAGAAGCCCTTAAGACTCAGCATTTTAACTCGGAATATTACAAGTCCCAACTTCCTAAGGCCACCTGATTAGCTTCAGAGAATACTTGAATTACCTAAGTGGGAAGCACATTCTTCTTCATGGATGGACAAAAAAACCCCATGCACAGAAATCTAAGAACACATCAAATATTATTATTATGCAATCTTTCTCATACACATTTGTTTGTAGAACCCAGAAAGAATAGTCCACCTGGTCCATAGAATACAGCTGACATTCTACCTAAGAACATTCTACCTGATGAATGACACATATCAAAGACCTGCGAGGGTAGGAGAATCCATTTACGCAAAGACAAATTTTATATTTTTATGTTGGCACAGGATGAACCTAAACTTAACTGAAGGAATAATACATTCTGCAGGCTCCTATTTTATTGTCTAACAATATTATTTAAGGTAATAAGAATCTGTATTTTTGACTCTAGAAACACAGAACATTACAGTTGAAAAGCACTTAGAACAGTAAGTCCAACCTTCTTAGTGTTCTAAGTGGGGAAACTGAGGCTAGGGAGGGAGCCACGTGCCCAGGACTCACAGAGTTTAGTGGAGCTGCACAGATTCTTTCTGCTGGACAGACGTCCTCTTTGCTGCTCTGCAGGGTCTCCTGGGAGGGACCCATCAGCTGAGCTCTTGGAGCTCCTTTAGGCCATGAGTCTAGGAGGAGGCTGGACCACGTGGTGGGGGCAGGAGGGCGAAAGGAGATTCTATTTGCCCTCTATGTGGAACCAAAGAAAGTAGCTTCTGCTCTCTGCCTGTCTTGTGCCAACGTGTTGATCTCCTTGGCAGTCATCCCCAATGCTGAACTCAGAGTCACTGGCAGGCAATGGATAATTCTATTCTGAGCACTTACTTCTCTGGCACCTGTTCCAGATCTGGGAAACTTTCTAGCTTTCTAAATCTAAACCTACAAGATGCTTCTTTTGTTTCATTTCTCTCTCTTCCATGGCTCTTGGTGAATTAAAGATGATCTCAGGGATGAAAAACACTTGTTTACCATATAGTACTCCTAGCCCTGATTGGGCTCAAAGTAAGGTGTCTTTTGGTGGGGACAGTGTCATGCTCTGCTTGCAGGCTGAACTACCAGCCTTGAAGCTGAGGATGGGACAGGAGTAGAGTCCAGTATTCCCCAGACTTCTCTTTGATCTTAAGTCTCAGTTTCCTCTTGTGCAAAGTAAGCCATGCACAGTCTTCCTCTGAGGCCTGATCTTCCAGAGCAGTGGTTCTCAACCTTCCTAACACCATGGCCCGTTAATACAGTTCCTGTGGGTCGCGAGCCATAGATTGAGAACCACTGTTCTAGAGGCCACAAAACCCACCCATGGCCTTCAGGCCCCAAAGACATGGACACTCTGAGATGATTCAAAAGTGAGGGGGTGGCCCAAGGGGCAGCGTTGGTCTGGGGGTGAAGTTCCATCTTCGATATCTGACGTTAATGTTCATTCTCTTTGAGAAAGAGGCATCTATTCACTTAACTTGCAGTAGATCTGTATATACAGAAAATTCTCTCTCTCTTTCTTCCTCCTTCCCATCCTCCATCCCCAAAACCCTGAGGTGTACCAAGGTGGCATGCAGCTGAGAGTGGTTTGCACGGGGTTTTCCACCAGAGAGCTGTTAAGTGCCTTATTTTCTCCACTCGGGTGGCTAAATTATTCTCAATGTGTTAAACAGTGTAATTAAACACACACGTGCACGCAAGTGCGCGGGCCCTTCCCCCACCCTTCCTTGTTCCTTGTCAGCAGAGAGAGTGTCAGCCCCAGCCTTCAAGCTCTGTTAGTTTTAATTTGAGTTGTGGAATTAGTAATGGGTTTTGCTGGAACACTGTTGTGGGAAATAGATCGCTCCTTGTGCAGGGTTTGGGCACCATTTCAAATGAGTATTTGTTAAGGGGGAAACCGTCCCTTGTCGTGTTCTGCTACATTACATCAGATTTATTTCCATTGTTCTGAAAAACACCAGCCTGGAGAGGGCTGTGTGCTGCACTCCCGGGCAGGGAACAATTGACTGCTGCTTCCTGTTTCTTAGATGATTGCAAAAAAATGCAAACAAAATCACCCTTTTCTTGCTGAGTTATGCTGAGTGCATTCTGCAGGCAGGGACCCCAGGGCCCCTCCAGCACCTGTCATGCTGGCGGGGGCGTGGTGTGGTGACCAGGTGCCATCCTCAGTCCTATCACTGGCACGAAGTGACTGAGTAGTCTGGTCACCAAAATAGGATTTGAGGAAAAGCAACTGAGTGTTGAGAGCCCAGCAAGTCAGAGATTTGAGACCTGCCCGGTTCAAGGGCCTGTCTGTGCCACCCTTCTGCTAAAGTCTAGGCCCTGCCCCACCCCTTGCACGTGAGTGCTCATAACTTCCTTGCTTGAGCTGCGGCAATTCATGTGAAGAGCAGCTCTTTATTTCCATGCTGTCCAACAGGCCTATGTGTAGGATATTTACATGTAAACATAAATGAATAAAAATTGAATAAAAATTAAAATTCAGTCCCTTAATTGCACCAGCCATGTTTCAAGTGCTCAACAGCCACGTGTATCTGGTGGCTACTGTATTAGACTGCAGGATCTAGAACGCATCCATTATCACAGAGGGTTTTATCACAAAGCTCTCTGATCAAAACCACCCCTCCCCAAATATCTGGGGGCTAGTTGCACCCTCTGGACCCCACTTGGCATGTGGCTGGCTTCTGACAACATGACCATCACAGCAGAATGGGGCAGGCATAGAGAGGAAAAAGCTCTCCCTGAAAAAGTCAGGGTAGAGGGAGGTAGTGATACATTGGCCCAGCTGTGGGTACTGAAAGGTAATGTGGTCTGCAGTAGCTCAGGGAGGGTGCACACTCAGAGTTTCCTCCAGGCAGGCAGGGAAACCAGGGTCTTAAAACATGGAAAGAGCACACTCTGGAACCTGGAAAGCCCTGAGGTTGGAAGTCCAGAGGGGACTGGCCAGTGCCTGGGGCACAGGGCGCCTGTCACTAGGCTCAAGTTCAGAGCCAGGCAGGATACCTGCAGAGTTCCTGTTAGGGTGACAGTCACTGGCTTTTACTATGTGCCACACCAAGATCTTTACAAGAATCTTCTCATTTAATACCCACCTACAGCTGTGAGGCTGGTCTTATGACCCCACCTCCAGCCCATTTTATGTGTGAGGGAAAGAGGCCCAGAGACACTGAGAGTATTGCCAGCGAATGTTCGGTCAGTGACTGACAGCTGGACTCCAACCAAAGTTCCACCCTGATTCCACGTTCTCTGACCACCATTCCATGTTGCCTCTCTCTCTTTTCCTTTTTATTTTCTTATGGGATGAGTCAGGACCTGGTTTTCTGAACTGAAACATAACACTGGGGGCCAGAGAAGCATCCAGGGACAGGGACTCTATACCCCAGGCACTGGCCAGTCACCTCTGGACTTCCAACCTCAGAGCTTTCTGGGTAGAGTTGTGCTATTCCCACTTGTCGAGAGCCTGGTTCCCCTATCTTCCTGGAGGGAACTCTGACTATGCACCCTCTCTGAGCATTTTGTAGAACCATAGAGGTGGGAAGCCCAGTGTGGGACCAGAGGTGATTAAATCTCTGCTCTCTCAGACCAGAATGTTTCTGGAGAGCTGGGCACCAGGGCTGCAGGGGCCAACTGTGATGGTTACCATAGACCTTTCATTCTGCCTGTCTCTTAAAAAAAATCTGTAAATCTCCAATTCTGCTTCCCAGGAAGAGATTTCCAGGATCCTTGTATACTTACGTGGAACTCCAGCCCATGTGGCATGAATATGCAGTTTTCTACAGTTAGCAGAAATCATTACGTCTCTCAGTTGGCTATAACTGCATGACAGGAGGCTCTGCTTTTGAGCCATGCTTGCCTCCCTAGTCAGGTGCCCTTATCATGCTCGGTGTTCTTTGGAAATGAGTGTTGATGTGCCTTTAGGAACACAGCCTCTAGAGCTGACCACAGATGTCCATGTGTCTAAAGGTCCAAGAGTCACTTTGTACAGGGGACTGGGCTAGTCTGTCTAGCCAGCACCTTGCTGTCAAATCTTCCATGGTTTTGCCTCATTTCAAATAGGAAGTCAGACATAATATTTTCAAAATGTACTTTAGTCCAGGCAAACCCTGCTCACTATTCACTTGCACAGTTAACATCTAAATGTGAAGACAAGTTTGCGGTTTCCTTGGTTAAATAACATTCCTTTGGTTCTGAGATCATTTAGAATTTTGATTCTGTTATCTACTTGGTTAATTGTTCTTCTTTCATTTCTATTATTAACAATAATGGAAGAGTTGAAAGGGGTCTTCATTTTCATTTCAACATCCTCTAGCATCAAAAATATTAGGTAGGATGCGACACAGAACAGAGCTCTGTGACTCTCATGGTGCACTGAGTCCAAGCTGATCGAGAACCGTTCATCCACAATCTCTGGATCACACTGTGAAGTCTATTTCCTGTGCTGTCCTCTACTGTACTGTAGAGTGCTACGGCAACATTGTACTGTGCTACTTTACCACATGGTATACAACCTACCCAGTGTAGTCTACTCTGGTCTACATGGCAGGGACTAAGTGGTGATTTTATCAAGATTTATCAAGCACTTTCTAAAAATTAAAATATGTATGTAAATTCTCTTCTTCCTCCAAATTAAAGACTTTATGGGATGGGGGTGGGGAGGAGAGAGAGATTTTAAGTAATTGACTTTAGTAAGGCTACATTTTCTTCTAGAGACACCAGTTTTATTTCCTAAGCATGCAAAGTATTTCTTTGCAAATCCATTGCAGAACTTTGCTGTAAATATCTGACTTCTTAAAAACATGAGAAACCTACATGCATATAAAATTTTTCTTTCTTTCTTTCTTTTTTTTTTTTTTTGTTGCAGTTTTGGGCCGGGGCTGGGTTCGAACCCACCGCCTCTGGCATATGGGGCTGGTGCCTTACTCATTGAGCCACAAGCACCACCCCATATAAAATTTTTTAAATCAGGGTTTTTGGGAAACTGTGCTAATTACAAAGAAATTTCTTATTTTAAAAAGAATCTCTCACAAAGTTCCTTATGTTAAATTCCCATAAGAATTAACATTTGGTACAATTTATAATACTTAAACACATAAGCAAATATTTGTAAAACATTCATATTTGTGTAAAGTGAAGAATATCTATGTTCATCAAAAAACACCATAAGGGAATTAAGGAGATAAACTACAAACTGAGAGAAGATATTTACAACATATAGGACTAACAAAAGACAAATATCCAGGCTAAGTAAAGAATTCCTACAAATCAATAAGAGAAAGACAACCCAATAGACAAATGGGCAGAAGATATGAATATTCATTTCTCAAGAGAGGAAACGAGAATGAAGAATAAGCACATTGAAAAGTGCTCAATCTTACCAGTAATCAGAGAAACAAATTAAGACCACAAGGAGTGGCCATGTACTCCCACAGATGGGTACAAATGAGAAGCCTACCAATACCGAGAGTTAGCAAGGATATATAGCAATGGGGACTCTTTCACATTGCTGGTGAGATTGTAAATTGGTACAACCTTGAAAGATAATTTGGCATACTTAGTGAGATTGAATAAGTGCATATCCTAAATCCAGAAATTCTATTCCTGGCAATCTAGCCTACAGATAAATCTCACACATGTTTACCAGGAGATGGTGCACAAGACCATTTATAGCTTAATTTTTATTTAAACAAATAGGAAAACATTGTATGCCCATCATGAGGAGAAGCATAAATAAATTGTAGAAAAATGTATTATAGGGCAATGGAAATGAATGAAATTCGGCTACTTTTTTACCTGTGAGAAGGGGAGCAGCAAGTTACTATATTTAATTTTTTATTTTTTTTTAATTAAGTCATAGCTGTGTACATTAATGCAATCATGGGGTACAATGTGCTGGTTTTATATACAAGTTGAAATATTTTCATCAAACTGGTTAACACAGCCTTCATGGCATTTTCTTAGTTATTATGTTAAGACATTTATATTTTACACCTAATAAATTTCACATGTACTCTTGTAAGATGGACTGTATTTAATTTTTTTTATTTTTTTAATTGTTTTTTATTAAATCATAACTTTGTATATTGATGGATTTATGGGGTTCAGGGTACTGCTTCAATATACAATGTGAAATGCTTACGTTGAACTAAGTAACACATCCATCACAATTTGTCTTTAATTTTTATTTTATTTTATTTTATTTTATTTTATTTTATTTTATTTTATTTTATTTTATTTTTAATTTTTATTAAATCATAATTGTGTACATTGGTGCAATCATGGGGCACAATGTGCTGACTTTATGTATAATCTAAAATATTTTCATTAAACTATTTAACATAGCCTTCATGGCCTTTAAAACACTATATGAAGACATTTATATTCTACTTTTAGTAATTTTCACTTGTACCATTGTAAGATGCACCGTAAGTGTGATCCCACCAATCACCCTCCCTACACCCATCCTCCCCCCTCCCCGCTCCGCCCTTGCCCCTGTCCCCATTTCTTGTGCTATAACTGAGTTTTAGCCTTCATATGAAAACTATAGATTAGCTTCATACTAGGGCTGAGTACATTGGATACTTTTTCTTCCATTCTTGAGATACTTTGCTAAGAAGAATATGTTCCAGCTCCATCCGTGTAAACACAAAAGAAGTAAAGTCTCCATCTTTCTTTAAGGCTGTATAGTATTCCACGGTGTACATGTACCACAATTTATTAATCCATTTGTGGGTCGATGGGCACTTGGGCTTCTTCCATGACTTAGCAATTATGAATTGGGCTGCAATAAACATTCTGGTACAGATATCTTTATTGTGATGTGATTTTTGGTCTTCCGGATATATACATAGTAAAGGAATTATAGGATCGAATGGCAGATCTATTTTTAGATCTCTAAGTATTCTCCAAACATCCTTCCAAAAGGACTATACTAGTTTGCATTCCCACCAGCAATGTAGAAGTGTTCCCTTTTCTCTGCATCCACGCCAGCATCTCTGGTTTTGGGATTTTGTTAAGTGGGCTAATCTTACTGGAGTTAGATGATATCTGAAGGTAGTTTTGATTTGCATTTCTCTAATGATTAAGGATGATGAGCATTTTTTCATGTGCTTGTAGGCCGTGCACCTGTCTCCTTTAGAGAAGTTTCTGTTCAAGTCCTTTTCCCACCCTGAGATGGGATCACTTGTTCTTTTGTTGCTAATTCGGCAATTGAAGCAGTATCAAAAATACACTACTGGGACCTGATCAAACTAAAAAGCTTCTGTACTGCTAAGAACGCAGTAAGTGTAGCAGGAAGACAGCCTTCAGATTGGGAGAAAATATTTGCAGGTAATTCCTCCGACAAAGGTTTAATAACCACGTGCTGGTTTTATATACAATTTGAAATAATTCCATCAAACTGGTTAACATAGCCTTCACTGCATTTTCTTAGTTATTGTGTTAAGACATTCGTATTCTACACTTAGTAGATTTAACTTGTATCCTTGTAAAATGTACTATAGGTGTGGTCCCACCAATTACCCTCCCTCCAACCGTCCTCCCCCCTCTGCACCCCTCTCTCTCCTCTTTCCCCTTCTTCTTGGGCTATAGTTGCATTATAGCTTTCAAATGAAAGTGTGGGTATTTATAAATTGTTTTCATAGTAGGGCTGAGTACATTGGATACTTTTTCTTCCATTCTTGAGATACTTTGCTAAGAAGAATGTATTCTAGCTCCATCCATGTAAACATGAAAGAGGTAAAGTCTCCATCTTTAAGGCTGCATAATATTCCATGGTGTATATATACCACAATTTATTAATCCATTCATGGGTCAATGAGCACTTGGGGTTCTTCCATGACTTAGC
>CAUYRH010060680.1:0-27109 GCA_963574655.1 Perodicticus potto
CATTTCATTGTGGGCAAGAGACTTGAACAGAAGCTTCTCTGAAGAAGACAGGCCCATGGTCTACTGGCACATGAAAAAATGCTCATCATCTTTAATCATTAGAGAAATGCAAATAAAACCACTTTGAGATATCACCTAACTCCAGTAAGATTAGCCCACATCACAAATCCCCAAACTACAGATGTTGGCATGCATGTGGAGAGAAGGGAACACTTCTACACTGCCTGTGGGATTGCAAATTAATACAGCCTTTATGAAAAGAAACATGGAGAATTCTCAAGGGACTAAAAGTTGACCTAGCATTTGATCCTGCGATTCCACTGCTAGGTATCTACCCAGATGAACAAAAATCATTTTACAACAAAGACATTTGCACCAGAATGTTTATTGCAGCCCAATTCATCATTGCCAAGATGTGGAAGCAGCCCAAATGCCCATCGACCCATGAATGGATTAATAAATTGTGGTTTATGTATACCATGGAATACTATGCAGCCATAAAAAGATGGAGACTTTACATCTTTTATCTTTACCTGGATGTAGCTGGAACATATTCTTCTTAGTAAAGTATCTCAAAAATGGAAGAAAATGTATCCAATATACTCAATACTATTATGAAACCAATATATAATCACTTACACATTCATATGAATGAATTTTTGCAATGTCTCCGCCAGTTTTGCTCATTACTGGCTGCCCTGACTCCTCTTTATCATTTTTCTCTCCCCTCAGAAAAATGCTTAATCTATTCATACACTGCAATTTTCTTCATGGCATTATCCCCATAAACTTGGACTAATATATCCCTAATTTTACTTCCATTCTTGCCAAGTTTAACAAGAAATTTAATGTTCATTCATTGCTCTAATTCAAGTTCTGACACTCTTATTATTGCATGTAAAAACATACATGCCACTCAGCAAGACACCCCCACACGATAACATGAACACAGCTGTGAGATACTGATATACCAAGGTTATGAAACCTTAACAAGTTGTTTGTACAGTGCTGCCAAAAGTAAGCATACAGTGGCATGTTTGTGAACTTAATAGTCAGACCTCATATATGACCCATTATATAACATTCTTAAAACTACAAATTTATGGAAATTAAAACAGATTAGAGATTTCCAGGGTTTAAAGAGGAGATGGGAGCGGGAGGCAAGTGGGCATTACTAGGAAAAGCAGTGGGAGGGATTCTTGTGGTGATAGTACTGTTCTGTAACTTGATTGCATCAATATCAATATTCTGATTGTGATATTGTACTATATTTTAGCAAGATGCTAACATTGGGAGAAATTGGGCAAAGAATACACAGGGTCTTTCTGTATTATTTCTTATAACTGCATGTGACTCTACAACTATTACAAAATAAAACATTTAATTTAGAATGCTAGCAAGTGTAATCTAGCAATATATTAAAAGAATAGTTCATCATGACGCAGTGAGTTTTAGTCCAGGAATTAAGAATGGCTTAACAATCAAAAACCAGCCACTATGAATGATGCAACAGAAAATAAAGAGAAAAATCATGATAGATGCATTACATTTTATAAAATTCAACATCTAGTCATGACAGAAGTCTTAGCATACTAGATATAGAAGGGCACTTTCTGAACCTGACAAAGGGCATCTTTGAAAAACTTTTTGCAAAAAATGTGTTTAATGGTGAAATATTTAAAGTTTTCATACAGTGAAACTGGATATAAGGCAGTATACTCACTATCACCATTTGTTTTTCAACATTGTGCTGGAGGTCCCAGTTAGTCCAATAAGGCAAGCAAAAGAAAAGATTTGAAAAGAGGAAGTAAATATGCCATTATTTGCATTGGACATGACTATGCATATAGAAAATCCATAACACTCTATAAATAAATTATTAGAATTGATAAGTAAATTTAGCAAGATCACTGGATAGAAGGTCAATATGCAAAGATTAATTGTATTTGTAAATAAGAACAAAAATAGAAAAATGAGGTTTTAAGAATCCTACCATTTGCAAATACAGAAATATTAAATACTGGGGAATAAATCTAATGAAGGTAATGTGGAAAATCTCTATACTAAAACCTATAAAACATATGGAGAGAAATGAAGAGACAAATAAATTAAAGGATTAACCATATTCATGGATTAGAAAACTCAATATTGTATAAATATCAGTTCTTTCCAAATTGATCCATAGTGTCAATGCAATTTCACACAAAAATCCTAGAAAGTGTTCTTTCTTGGTGAAAATTGACTAATTGGTCCTAAAATTCAGATGGGAATGCAAAGGGCCAAGAATTGCCCAGGTAAACTTAAATGAGCAGAACATAGTTGAAGAACTTTCACTACTAGACATGAAGTCCTAGAAAGCTATAATAATTAATACATTGAGGTAGTAACATAAGAGTATAGATAGAAACTGATAAATGGCAACAATACAAAATTCATAAACAAAGCCACCTATATATGATCACCTAATTTGTGACAAAAATGACATTGCAGTACATTAGAGATTTGTTTTTAATATATAATAAATGATGCTGGATCAGTTGGATAGCCATATAAAAAAAAATTCTTTATCTTAACCCCTACTTCACATCACACACAGAAATCAGCTCCACAGAATTTGCAGATATGAACGTGAATGGCAACACAATAAGGCTTTCAGAAGAAAGTGTAGAAGAGTGACTTTGAACTCTTGGAGTACAAACAATGATTTCTTAGACAAGATGGAAAAATGTTATCCATGAAGAAAAAATTTGATAATGTGGACTATATTAAAATTAAAACATTTTTGTTCTTCAAAGACTATATTAAGACAGTAAAAAGATAACTCACAGAGTGAGAGAAAATATTGTGCAATAGATATATTTGACAAAAGACTCATAATTCAGAATATAGTAGGTAATCTAACAGAAAACTATGTCAAGAATCTTTACAGGCATTTCACAAAAGGGAATATCAAGATGTCCAATAAACACATGAAGAGGTACTCCTTTTAGTAAACAAATGCAAATTAAAACCATTATGAGATGTTACCATAAACCCACCAGAATGAGTAAAATGAAAGACAATGGAAATGATCAAGTATTGGTGAAGATGAGGACAACCCAAACTCTCATACACTGTTTGTGTGACTGTAAATTGGTGCAACTCTTTGGAAAACTATGAGGCAGTATCTGTGAAAGCTGAATATATGCTTACCTGTGATCCAGCAGGTCCATTCCAAAAGACATGCACAAAAGTGTTTACAGCAATCATATATTTAACAGGCAAAACCCTAAAATTACTCTAGGTTATAGAATTGTGGTGGCTTTGGCAACTTTTTGAAGGCTGAATTGGAGGTGATGAGACAGAAGACTTGGAGGCTGGAAGTGGCTACGGCAGGTGAGAAATGGTGGTCTTAGGGGCCAGGGCCATGCATGGCAGTGGGAGGACAGAAGAGGCCTGAGGGGAGGGAGACAAAGGAAGTAGAAGCCACAAGTCTAGAGATGGATTGGGTGTGGAAGGATGAAGAAGCCAGAGCTCAGGTCTGAGCTCCTGGAGGATGGTTGTGCCATTTGTTCAGGTAGAGGAAGAGGAGGTGTGAGTGGGAGTGGAGAATGATTCTGCAGTACATTTGAGGTGCCAGTGGGACTGGGTGAAAAGGCAATACAGAGATGGGAGACACTCCCTAGCTCCGACTCATTTCACCCTCAAGTTATCAGAGGGCAAATGCCATGGTAAGAGAGGAAGTGAGTTTGAAGGTAAACAGTACCTGGCCTTTGGCCTGATAAAGCCAACCATCAAAACCAGGGCTCTGTTCCTTAGTCCTATGGTCTGCCATTGCCGAATATGAGCCTTTTCCTTTCCAGAAGGGTCAAGTTCTAGTCCTTGGGTTCTATGGACTGAGTTTTAGTACCAGTTAAGGTGGTCTCCCGCAATCTCTGCCCAAGGGGTCACTACATGAATCTCTCTCTCCTTTCCCATCCAGCTGCATTGTGCGGCCCTGCTTTCCAAAAAGAGAATCTGATCCATCTCCTCCTTCCTATCCCCTGCCAGGATTAAATGCTCACAGGATTTTCTAGCTTAGATTTCAGTGGTCACTGTACACATGAGGAAACTGAGGTACAGGGATGAGAAAGAACTACTTGTTGAAGGTTACTCAGGCAGTTAATGTCAAAGGCTCAGTCAGAACTCAGGCCTCCTAATGCCCAGGACAGGAATTCTTTTTCTTCTTTCGAGAAAAAAAAAAAAAAGAAATAGGGAAAAGAGGAGAAAGTTGACACAACAAAGAACTATTGCACAGGGATGCAGAAAAGAGACAAAAGTGAGGGAGAGAGAGGAAGAGAGAGTGAGGACAGGGAATAGAGAGAGAAAGAAAAAAGAAAGAAAGGAAAAAGGAACAAAAGAGAAAAAGAGAGGAAAAGAGAAAAAGGGAAGAAAAGAGGAAGGAGAGAGCCAGTGAGCCAGTAGAGCAGATTGGCTTCCTGCAGGGGCTGGCAGGAGCCAAACCCACAGCCCTGTAGAAGGCAGAGATGGGTGGCCCATGGGGTTTGGCAGGTAAGGATTTCTTACCTGCCAAACCCCATCAGCCTTCAGAGGCCCAAACCAGAACTGAGCAGTTGATCTAAACAGAAAACAAACAGAGCAAAATGAAAACACGCCAGCTGCCCCTCGGCTGTGGCTCTGTGCATTTATTGGCCTCCGAGAGGTCACTGGGAAAGCAAGGCACAGCTTTTGTAACCCTCCTCTCTCTATGTCTCCCCACAGCCACCCCCCACCAAGAGCCGTAGACTGAGCTCTATTCAAGATGCCTTGATGGGGAGCGGGCAGGGCTCTTGGGGCCTGGAGGGGCTGATGAGAGCAGTATGTTCCTTGCCCTTGTCCTGGCAGAGAAATAGCAAGGCCAGTGGGGGGCTGACAGGGAGGAGGACAGACCCCCACTTCATTCTCCTTTCTTCCTCTGATGCACAGACAGGGATTCCTAACCAGCCCCAAGCCTGTCTTGGGCGGGGCAGGGGTGAGCAGGCAAGGAAAGATACATTGAGCACCCACCATAGCATAGAGCATTATGCCCAGTCTCCACTGAGCTCCAGAGCTAGAAGAGATGAAGAAAGAGTTTCAGCTTAGATTTCACTTCTTGTTAATAATAATGACACAAGTGATAACTGCTATTGATCTTGTGCTTTGCAGTTACCAGTGCCCCACAGACAAACTCACTGAATCCTCCCAACCCCACTGTGCTGTAGCATGATTAACTATTTTACAAAATGGGAGAGGCTTGAGGAGGTGAATCAACTTGGCACTCAGCTGGGTAGCAGTTGAGCCTGGGCACATGACAACAGGGCAGTGGACTCTGGTTCAGATGTAATGACCAGAGTCAGTGTTCAGGTGAAAAAGTGCCTCTCCAAACCCAGGGACTTGCCCAGCCTTAGAAACGTCGCCTGTCATCCCAGGAGGCAGCAGAGGCAAGCAGTACATACAGGGGAGGCCAGAAGTGACCTGGAAGAAGTGACTATGGGCAGGTGACAGGGACCTCTGGGGCAGGGCCATCTCATGATCCAGGGAGGTAATCAGAGGTTGACACCTCCCAAAGGTTGAAGTTGTGGAGGCTCAGACAAAAGCATATAGTCAACAAATATTGATTATTAAGCACTTGTATCAAAACAAGTTAAAAACACAGGCACTACAGCCAGACTGCCTGGGTTCAAATCCCAGCTTTTCTACTTACTATGTAACCTTGGCATACTTTTTGAACTTCTCTATGTCCGAAGTCCCTGCTCTGTGTAATGGGGATAATGATAATAGCCACCTCATAGTCTATAAAGATTAAATCTATTATTCCAAGTAATGCAGTTGGAAGGGCGCCTGGCACATGGTAAGCCTCAAATATTAGCTCCCGATGTCCTTGTCACAGTTGTGGTTATTTGCCAGGCCTGTGCTGAGCACCAGAACAGCATCAGCAAGCAAAAGCAGCTGGTGGTCCCTGTCCTCCTGGAACTTTGAATATGGTGGGGGAGATGGCATTAATCACAAAGTTACACAACAAAAGTAAAATTGCAACAGTGAGAAGTGTGTGGAGCAGAGGCCCCCAGTGCCTTGAGAGTGAAAAGCTGAGAAATGTATCCTAGCCAGGAAGATATACGAAGGTTTTCCTGAGGAAGAGACAGTTGAGCTGTGTTCTGAAGTAGGAGTCGAATAGTAGCAAAAGGGAAGGACTATCACCCCAGGAGGAGGGAACAGCATACACAAAGGGAGCCTGTGAACTTGGTACAAGACGTGGATGGAGAAGTAGGCAGCGGTCAGACCAGGGCAGACCCTGTAATCCATGCCCAGGAGTCTTGTCTAGTCTTAAAATCAAAGGGAAACCAGGGAAAGATTTTAAAGATGGAGTAAAATGATCAGAAAAAGACCAGCTAGGGCCAAATCCTAGGTTGACACGGCTCTCCAGCTGGGAGGTAGGGAGAAAGGCCACAGAGAGCAGGGTGGGCAGACAGAGGGTTTCAGTCTTGGCCCTGCCATTCTGGGCTACAGTTTCCATCTATATCCCAAATGGTCTTCAAAACCTATTTTAGGGGTCATCACGTCCTCCTCTGTCACCCTTGTTCTCCACCCCTCGTTAGGAGGAGGAGCGGGAAGGGAGGAGATTCTGAACGGAGCATAGCTCCTACTCCTATCTTTCCCCCCTCCTTGCACCTCCCAAATGTCTCCCCTGCCCCATAACCAGGATCCGTGGGAAGGTTTGTGCTGCCTCCTCCTCATCCAACCGTGTTTGGAGCATCCCTGTCAGCCTCAGGTCGTGATGGGACAGGTTCACTCAAGTCTGGGACTAGGGGAGGCTCAGGGGACCGCCAAAGTGGTTGCCAGTTGCCCTGGATAGCCCAGAACCGCAGGCAGCTGGGAAAGGCTGCCCCCGCCAGGATGATGGAGTGGGTGTGACATAAATTTCTCAGGACAGGGAGCAAAAAAACATTTACAGCCCCTCCTTGCTGAGTCTGGTTCTAATCAGGTCCCTGGCCGGCCTGCTCCCTATACCCACCACACCGGGATGGCTTCTCCAAAAGCCAGAGTCATTTAGGGCTTTTGAAATTCTTCCTCCTCTCCCTACTATGTAAGAAACATACACAAAGACATACACACATGTAGCACCCCCACCCTTGCCAGGCCTCTGTATGCCCACATGAGTGTATTCATACACACTTATTCATACATACATGTGGCCCCCTGGGATTCTGTGTACATACATACATATACATACTAATAGACACACACATATGTACACACACCCCCTACGCACTCGTATTGGAGACTGGCTCTGAGTGGGCTGAAGAAAGCATTAGTCTCAGTTTTCAGTGTGATTCATAGAGGGGGACATCACCTCAGGTTAGTCACCAAAGGACTCAGGAAGTGCCTTCTTTCAGGAACAGCTCCTTCTCTCAACCCTCTGGCTGCCATGGGAAGGCCCAGGAATGCCTTCCCTGAGGATGAGTTAGGTTCTGACCTAGGTTCTGAGTGGGCACTGGCAGAGGCTGAGGCTGACTGAGGATACCTTAGTGTGCAGCCCAGACAGGCACAGGAGCCCCCTCTCCCTTATGGTCCAGGGGCCCAGAGGGTTCAGGCAAACCCTATTTTTTGCCAGGCTTCTCTAGGACTCCGCCCTGTTCACACCCTCAGCCCAGGCCACCAAATGCCTCACCTGGCCACCCAAGAAGTGTATGCATTTCTCTTGATCTGAGCTGAACAAACTTTTTCTTTCATGTATTTGCCTACCTGAATGCTCAAGCCATTTGGTTCTTCCAAAGAAGTCAGAAGGGTCCTTGTGTTGACTCAAAATGCATGAATCCAATTCCTTTCCATAGCACTAGTGTCACACACGTGGGAAGGCCTGGCATTGGCAGGTAGGAAGATGTTACTACAAGTACAACTAAGTGAGGACTCAGGGCCTAAGGGAATCCAAGGACCTTTTTGCTCATTTTTCCCCCTAGAACAACCAGAATGGTGGTTGTTAGAGAAACTTAAGGGAGAAGCTATTTTATGGGAGAAGGTACAATCCTTTCTCCTTGCCTAGGAGCAGTATGATGCAGCAGTTAAGCATATGGACTTGAGGAAGCTAGACCTGGGTTCAAATCCCTTATCACTCTTTACCAACTATGTGAATTCGGCCAATCACGTTGAACCTATTGATGGCTTTCTTCTCAAGATCTAACATGCCTAGAACATGGTCCACAGTAAATACTCAATAAATGCTCATTCTAGTTGCTTTATGCTAACTCTGCCCCGCTGAAATGGATAGCCCTAGGGAGAAGGACAGAAGGAGGAAGGAAACTGCTATTTGTTATATTCAGTACTTCATTTACCAGTCCTTGTTTCTGAGTAAGGTAGGTACTATTAAGATTTACTGACTGAAACGCACTCTCTCTCTTGCTCCCTAGTTCACATAGGGATATCTTCCTATGCTGGGGGCAAGTGGTGTTGGGGATAGGGCTTTTTAAACATTGGTTTCGAGAGTGCTCCAGCCTGATGTTGTTAACTCCCTGCCCCCAACTGTTTCCTTCCCTGGGGGAAGTCCAGCAGACAAGTTGGCTGATAGGGCCCAGCCACATACTTGCTCCAGAGTGACTTGGAGAACAAATTTATGAGGCAGAAAATCCAACATCCACCCCTAGGAGTAGCAGAAACAAAGTAGCTGGCTTGGCTTTGAGTGGAGGAAACCCCATCCTTCTTGCCTAGATAACCTAGAGCCCTGAGAACGTATGGCTCCAGGCCTTTCTCAGGTTCTTTAGGCAGGGAAACCTGCAAGAAACCTCCAGGGATATAGATTTCAGCTGAGCATAAGGAAAGACAGATCTCTGCCAAGGTAGAACAAGTTGCTTGAAAAAGAATGAGTTCTCAGTCTCTGTAGGTGTGTGAGCAGAGGCTGTATGACACCAGAAAGCCAGCTACAGAAGGGGTTGAACCTTTCACCTAGGTCGGGGTTTCTTAGTCTGGGTGTCTGATGCTTGGACGCATACAGAAGTGCTGGTGACCTGCGTAAGCAGTAGTAAACCATAAGGAGGCTGATCTAGGCCAGCAAAAGATGGGCAGTGGTCACTCCACAGTAAAGAGGGCCCAGGGACAAAGGAACCAATGGAAGAAGTTCAGTCTCCTCTTTCTATACACTGCCACCTCTCTGCTAGAATAGAAAAAAACAAGTGTCTTTTTGGAACCCCCAGGGACAAATGTCTAAGGATAAAGGTCTTCCTTTGCCTTCCTCTTTACTATGTCACTGAGGTGGAGCTGGCCGGTGAAGGCAGCACACTGCCAGCCTCTGCTATTCCAAGGATGGACAGTGGAGGTGGCATCAAGAAAGGAGTGAGCAACATAGCCTTTCCATGCAAGGGGCAAAGGCCAGTAGTCAGGGAGGGGAGCTGTTAGCCAAGAGGGTCACCAAGCAGGGGTGGGAGCAAGCCCTTATTGGTGGCCATGGCAAGCCAGGATGGACTAGCATCTGTCTGGGAACCAAGAGAACACCCCAACACTAGGGCCCTGTTACCCAGACCTGGAGTGTCATAGTCAAAGTAGGCTGCCCAGAAAAGCTGTCTCTAGCTGGGCCAAAGAGGCTCTGTGAGCCAGGAGTGCACTTTGATTTTTCTTAACAATGTTTATCCCTGTGCTTTTTTGCTCTGATTATAAAAGCCAAACATACTCATAGTGAAGAATCTGAAAAATAATGACAAGCATAAAGAAGAAAATTACTAGCCATGTGACCTTGAGCAAATTACTTCACCTCTCTGTACCTCAGTCTCCTCATCGGTAAAATGGGAATAGTTATAAGTAAATACATATAAATATACACAAAGTGCTGAGTAACATACCTAGCTCTATAAGCATTAGCTTTTATTATTATAATCCCACCACCTAGAGTCAGACACTGTTAAGAATTGGTTGATTTCCTTCCAGTATTTTGATTTGAATATTTATACTTTGTAAAAAAAAAAAAAACAGGATCATGCTGTATACATGACCTGATATTCTTCATAATTTGCCTTAACATTATAGCATGAGCATTTTCCACATCATTATATATCCTTCAAAATATCCTTACAAATTGTAGTAATTCTATTCAGTTTCCAAATGTTAGACATTTAGTTTGTTACTCTTTTTTTTAACAGATAGCTTTCATATACATTTAAATCCAAACTTGCAAACATTTCTTTAGTTTAGATTCCTGTTTAAGGGTAAATATTGGGTTAAAGTGTATGCCTATTGTTAAGGGCCTTGCTATTTCTAAGGCCATACCAATTTACACTTTCACCAGCAGTATGTGAGACTGCCCATCTCACTGCAACCTTGACTACTACTTTTAATTTTTGCTAAATTGATGGACAAAAACTTATGTTCTTTATATTCCATTTGGCTGGAATCGGAAATGGGACAGAGTAACAGGACAAAGGCTGTTAAGTGGGTTCAGGTCTGGAGTTTAGGAAAGAGGGCAGATGTACTTCCTAGCTGGGGAAGGAGCAAGAATGAAAGATGTGGTCATTCTAAGAAGTAGAGTTAAAGCCCTAGTACTCTGGGAATGAGGCCCTGGAAGATGTAATTGCCAATCCTTATAGTTGGCCAAAAGGCCCCCCTCCCTTCTGCCTGGGAGACAAGAATAATTATAATGTAAATTGGGCTTTGGAAATGCAAATGTGAATTCGGAGCTGGGTGGATTGACATGGCTTCTGAACACTGGTGGCCTGGGTGTCTGACTTTGGGACCCTAGCTGAAAAGGAATCCCAGGAGCTTTAGAAAAATAGAAGATGGTGCAGCCATGTTGCTCAGAGAGCAGCTGGGCAAGCCATTGAGCCAGAGTTATCACTGTGAGAGAATGTGGAGCTGGAAGGCTGAAAGGAGATGCTGCTTAGGCATGGGTTGTCCCCCTCTAAGGTAGGGAGCCATGGTGGAGGGGTCCCAGGACTTTACAGGCATGAACTGAGGGCTGGAGCCAAGAACTAGACTTGGAGGTGCAAACTTCCAGCCTGGGAAAGCCAAGGGCAGAGTTGCTGGCTTGTGGAGGTGGGTATCAGTGAGCATAGTGCTGCAAGGACACAAACCAATGTTGTCACTAGACCATGGTTCTGTTTGTTGAACACCAACTACATAGTATCTGTCAGGCCCCCAGGTAGGCTTGAGTAGCCCCTGGTTTACATGCGGGATCTGGGGCACAGAATAGACAAGTAACATATCTAAAGTTATATAGACAGTAACCAGCAGAGCCAAAAACTGAGTCTAGGGCTCTTTTCACTCAGGCATTGAGTCTGGCAATTGATTTCCTTAGGTAGGGTTTGTGGCAACTTCTCCCCACTCTTGTCTTGAGTATAGGAGCTTTCTTTGTGGTGGGGCCCCTGAAAGGATGCTATCTAAAGGACAGTGAGAAGTTGTTTGTCTAAAAGGCCAGAGGCAACCAAATTAGAAAGAACAGCTTTAGATGGCAGCAAGAAGGACACCAGGAAGAACTTCGTAAGAGTGAGAGTTTTTAGATACACTGGGTAACAAAGAAAGACCAGAGTGTCTGTCTCTGATATTTAGCAGTTACCTTTTCCTTTCTTAACATCTAATTGCCCCCATAGTCCCACCTTGTGCATGTTCATTGGAGGTGGTCTTGCCCACTATCAGCAGGCTCTAAAATCCTAGGTCACCTGTGGGCAACAGAACAACAGGGATCCAGCTCAAGCCAAGAGTGGCTGGAACTTTTGTCACCCACATCCCTCTCATCAGTCTCTGGCGGCTGGGCTGTCTGCTTGACACAGTGGTTTTTCCAACCAGCCAGACAGTGGGTCAGGAGAAATATCACAGAGAGGCAGATGAGGTAAAAAATGCAGAACGAGAATGAACTTGTAGCACACAGACCACATCCCCATCACCTACTACTGCTTTGTGACCTTGGGCAGACTTATCCACTTCTCTGGTCCTCACTTTACAGCTCTGTAAAATGGAGGATGATAATAATAATAATAATTTATCCTATTGTGTTGTTGTGAAGATGCAAATTAGATTACATATTTGGTCCATAAACAGCTGGAGCACCTATGCTCTGACAAGTCCACTGCTAGGCAATTGCAGAGCATACTGGTGATTGGGGAAGCCTGGCTCTGGTCTCAAGGAGTTTTCAGCGCAGTAGTCCAGGGGGAGCTAATGTGCACATAAGGTGGCCCATGGCAGAGGCTTGGCAGTACTTGGCTCCTGGCTTTGTCTTACACATACATAGTGTTTATGGTCTACAAAAACATAACAGCCCTGGACAGTCTGATATGACAGTTCAGAATTTTCATGTTTCAGATGGGGAAATTGAATCTTGAAGAGATTAAACGGCTTGCCGCCCACAGTCATCCTGATAGTAAGTGACTAAAGTAGGCCCCAGGTTCCTGGTGTTCACTGGGACTGTGTCCACAGAGGCCTTCCAATCACCTCCTGGCTCTCCCTCAGACCCACTGCTTTCTCTTGGGGTATAGCCCTGACCACTTCAGGTCTCAGCTATGGCATTGGGGTCCTTAGGATGCCTGGCCAACCACCTGACCCATTTTCAAAAATCATCAAATTCCAGGTTGGCTACAGACACAAAATGCCCCCAGTGTCAGCACTAGGAAAGTACCAGTACCCCCAAATTCACTTTCTAGCTTAGGCTTTCTGTGCTTGGAAATTCTGAATATATTTTTTTAATCCCTGTATTGCCAAAATGTCATAAGAGAGGTCATCTCTGTCCATAGAGAAGTTAGTAGATGCGTGGACAAGAGCTGTTGCTTTAACAGGCACCAGTAGGTGTGAATGAGGAGGGCTGTTGCTCAGGCATTGGGTTCGGGGCCTGTCAGTCATCTGTCAATATGTAAATCAAGGAGAGTCCAACAAAGAGTCTCCTGAGGGATAGATGGCCCTTCTCTATTCTCCTTGCCCTGGGAGAGAAAGAGCTTCTGGACCAGCAGATTCTTAGCCTGGGAGAAGATTGCTTTCAGAGTCCAACTCCAGAAAAGGAGGAAAGAGAAAATGAGTATGACAAAGACTGCGTTGGATGCCTTCTCACTGTGGCTGCCTTTATTCCTTGCAACCATTCTGTATGGTAGAGGTTATTACTATTCTATAAATGAGGAAACTGAGGTTTAGTGACATGAGGGAGCTGGCCCAAGGAGCGGCTACTAGATGGAGCAAGGATTAAAATCCTGCTCTCAATTGACTGTGAAGGTCTTGCTCCTTCCCTACACTACATGGTCGTGAGAGAGCTGGAATGCTGGGGTTGCTCTTGAGGCCACAGGCAACTACAGGGACAGCCAAGGGCAGAACAGACCCAAGTGCTTCCTCACAAGCTTTTCTTCAGTTGTTTGTCTCCCCCCCTGCACAGAGTAAGGCTCAAAGGAAATGCCCCCCACTCTCCAAGCTTTTGCTAGAGGCTGAAGACTGGTGTCTAGTAGAGGCAGAAAGAGGGCCAGTGACCTAAGTTCAGAGGAAAGTCCCTCCGAGAGCCAGAATGGCTCTCTCCACACCTTCTCAGAGCTTCTCTGGAGCCCTTGCCAAGCCTCCTCTGCTTGGATTTTTCCAGAGGTTCAGGGAAATTTCAGGAGTCAAAGATGTCAGTATTTCTCACACAAGGAATCACAGTATCCCACAAATATACCTGGTTGATCACACTCAGCTATAATCTCTTTTGAATATGAATGGGTAAGCAGGTCTGTGCAGACACAGACATACTCTAAGTGATCAACCCCACAGAAGCCCATATCCTCTCGTCCTGTTTACAACTTAGTGAGTGACAACCTCACAATGCCCAGAGTACGTGCAGGGGTTACAGCAATGCTGAGAGCAACATCAGCCGAGTATGGGAATGGAGCCTCATTTTCTTCATCTGTAAAATTGGGATAATAATAGTAGCCTACTTCATATGGTGGTTTTGAGATCAGATGAAAGAATATGTGGAAAATGCTTATACAGGGCCTGGCGCAGAGGAAACAATCCATAAAAGTGTGCTGTAATTTGAAGGATCAACCATACCATCATCTCTCCATGACCCCCACCCAGCTACACACACACACACACACACACACACACACCCTTCCCACACACATCCTCCTGCCTCTGCAGATGTCAAAATCAGCTAACAGAACTTCAAGCCAGTGGTAGCAGAGGTCATTTGATGTAAGCAACCTCAGTCACCACCCATCCTCCAGGCCAGTCCCCTCTCCAAAAACTAAACTACTAATTCTGATCTCTAGCGCAGGACAAGGCTCACATTAGTTCCTGAGAACTGCTTGTGTATATCTCTTTTCAAATCCACATTTGATGATGTCATATCTTGAATTCAGCCATCAAGGGAGTATTTATACCATGGTAATTGACAAATACTGCAAATCAGGGATTTTTTTCCCTTCTAGTGAGCAAGTTGTTAAATATTTACCAGTACACCACTGCTTGTACCAACCAATTCATTCCTTTACATCACACCCTGGAGCCCGTCTCTAGAGAACAATTGCTCTTCTTCCAGACACTAGATACACCCGTAGCTGACGCCAAGAAGCAGCGCTGCCCCACCTGATTAATATCCAGTGACTACTTCCTCTTGCAACCTCAGGACCAACTGTTGACTTGGCTGTGTCCCTCCCCTTTAGCACCAAACTTTGCCAACTAGGAAGCACCTCTCACTGCTATCCAGGCCTATTCAACCTCCATCCTAAGCAAGTATGGGAGTCTCATACCAAGTCTCTACCCCTTCCCCTTCTCTTCCTGCACAGTATTGCCCCCAAAAGTCAGTGACCTCATATGCTAAGTCTTGAGAAAGCCACAACCAGGTAGCTACTATAGCTCTGAAAGACAAAAACTAAGATTTAGCAAGTGTAATCATTTGCTGTACTAGGGAACAGGAGGCCAGGATGGTGGTTGCCTGCATGAAGGCAGGATTTGATGTGTTTGTCTTTTTGCTGTGCTCCCAGTGCTCCAATCAGTGCTGGGCACTTTTTTAAGTGTACAATAAATACATATGGAATGAATGAATGAATTTCCTCATTCAGCAAATGTTTCCCCAAGCTTTTACTCAGTACTAGGCCATTTTACATTCTGGATACAAAGTAGAACAAGATATGATCCCTGCCCTTAAAGAGCTTCTGGTTCAGTGGATGTCAAAGAAGCCTAGGAATAACTGCAGAGAGTGAGTCCTGGCGTCTGGGAATAACTGGGCTGTGAGTCCTGGTGTCTATGGGAGCAGTAGCATGAGACTCACAGCTTCCAGACCAAGATGGGGAACAGTGTGGGCCAGAGGAGATGTGGTGTTTGTCTGCATTAGCTCAGTGAACTACGCTAGCTGCTGGCTGAGGTGGCTGCCCAAGGCCTCTTGGTTAGAATACAGTCCTCACTCCCTTACCCTGGCCCCACCCACCAAAGGGGGCTGAGCTTTTCGCCAAGACAGAGGAGTCAGGCAGGGAATCCCAGCCCCACCCTGTCTCAGACAGGGCCCAGAAGGGCCTGGCGTGCTTCTAACATCAAACAGCAAATTCAATCAGGCAGATGAGAATTCCTATTATTTTAATATATTTAGAAGAGACTTTAAGGTGGATTTTGTTCCATGCTGTATATTTTTACAACATGAAGTCAGGCACTTTGATAAATGCTGCAATGCAGGCAGGAGGGGGCCTTTAGAAAGGGTGAGTGAGTGAAAAAGCAGAAGAGGGAGAGGGAGAGTCAGACAGAAGCAGAGACAGAGGGAGAAAGTCACAGAGAGAAGCAGAGAGAAAGGTTGTATGTCTGTCTTTTGCATGTATACCTATGCCTCCATGTGTGTTTCTGTGTCTATTTGTTGTTTGAGTCGACAAATCCATTTGGGAATAAATAGGATGATTTTTCCACCTGCAGGAAGCAAGGCAGCCAAAGGCTGATTGGGGCTGCTCCACTCTGCTGCTTTCAGAAGTCCTTGGGCTGAGACTCAGGTTGCTCCCGAGGCCAGACCCTTGGCTTTATTTAGAAACTGAGATGTAGGCAGGTTGCCAGAAAGGCAGGGCCAGTCTAAGGAGCCTTAAAGGCCCTCCTCAGGAGAGGGGCCTTGGGCCCCCAGATGCCCCCTGTCCCACTGGCTATGCCATGTGGCTCCTCATTTGCCTTCCCTCGAGTCCCCCCATCCTGCTCTCAGAAGCCAGCATACATGGCTCCCAGCACCCAAGATCAATCCCACTGGAGCATAAGAGCTTGTGGTTCTGGCTCGGTGCCTATAGCTCAGCTGCTAGGGCATCAGCCACATACACTGGAACTGGCAGGTTCGAATCCAGCCCAGGTCAACTACAACCACAAAATAGCCAGGCATTGTGGTGGGTGCCTGTAGTCTTAGCTACTTGGGAGGCTGTGGCAAGAGAATCACTTAAGCCCAAGAGTTTGAGGTTGCTGAGCTATGATGCCACGGTACTCTACCTGGTACAACATAGTGAGACTCTGTCTCAAAAAAAAAAAAAAAAGCTTGTGGTTCTTTTCTTGAGACCAGAATGCATGAGCCTGGCAGAAAGAGGTTGACTAGCCAGCTAGCCAGGTTGGGAGAAAGGTTTTTTAATCTGCAAGCTGGGAGGTGGATAAAAAGACCTTTGGATGACTTTATCTGCATAGAAATTTCTGGCTGAAAGTTTTCTCCCATGGAGGTAATAGGATGAGATGAAGTCTCAGTTTCAGGAGAACTTTTCCTGGCTCAGAGTCCCAGTAAGGACCCAAGTATTGAAGCTGGTGCCAAAAGCCCACTGGCATAGCCTGGGCTTGACAGGTGACCTGGGGAATCAGTGAATCAATCCACCTGCTTCTGGACAAGTGTGTACCCTTACAAACCAGCAAAATGCACATCTGGCCTTAGAGTGTTCATCAGGACCCAGGCAGTGGATGAGGGTCCACGTTCATTGGCTCCTGCAGCAGGTATACCCCAGGGCACTTGAGAAGGGAGAGGGGCCAGCATTATAAACCTTTCCTCTAGGAAGGAGGAGGCAGATGGACACCCATCTGTTGCTTCTGCCTCACCCTCAGGCCCTATGGGACACCCAGCTCAAAAGAGAGACAGGTCTTCCAGAATTATCTCTTTGGCCTAGCTTGTTGGCCTCTTTTTTATCTTTCTTTTTGGAGAGGACCAGAAAATGACCACATAAAGGACTAGAAGACAGGAAAAGTGAGACTGAGATATGAGGAGACAGACAAAGGCCACATTGTTATCTCTAAAAAATGTAGGCATTTATTCAAAACAGGATTGCTGGCCAGGCTTGTGGTCACCTCTAACTCCGAGTATAACCTTGAGATAGGGTGTCAAGATTGAGGAGGCTCTGTCTTTGCCCCTACTGTTCAGAAGATGGCAAGTTGTTCTGTGGCTTGCCCCCCCATTACACGCCCCCATCATCTGTCATCCTCCAGGTCAGGGATGGCATATGCACCAAGGCCAGGTGATCTGGACAGATATTGGCCCCTTAGAAAGCTTCTGCTTCCAGCGTTTAAGGCTGAGGATGAGGAGATACTCAGCTTTATCAATTTTTGTCTCTGTTATATCATCCACAAGCTTCCACTGAGTACCTAATGTATGCAGCAGGGTATCAGAAAGGAGTACTTTCATAGAGAGGGTATAAAATGCTTAAGAACTGGGAAGTCTAAGGAAAATATCTCTAGGCAGAGAAAGGGCCCATTGATGGGCTTACTGCCAAGGCCTGGAGTCAAAGCCAAGGCGAAACAGGAAAAGGCCACTATAGGGTGTGGGTGGTCATGGCAGAGTAATTGTGGGCTAATTCACAGAGCATGCTCTAGGAGCCAACAAAATGAGCCAGAGTGTCCCATGGCAGAGACCACGGGAGATAGGGACAACAGAGGAGGCTGGGATACTCCTTAGCCTGGGCTACTATGGAGGCAGGTACGAAGTCCCCCCACTACCGCCACTAGTATAACATCAGTGGTAGAAGTGGCTTCCAGGATGCCAAGTCAGTGAGAGGCCTGTGAACTGTGGCCCAAGCGAAGCCTTTAGGATCTTGTCTAAGGGTGCCCCAGAGGGCTTCCAGCCTCTGACACCAGCAGTCTGGGAGGTTTCTTTCTTTCCAGAGAGTTTGTGGCTCTACCCGCGAGTTTGTGTAGGTGAGAGGGGGAGCATGAGCAATGTGTGTGCCAACTTTCTGTCTGTGCACTAAAGAGGGCTCAGGCAGCTAACTCTTGTCTGCAGCCTCCACAGACTGGCAGAGATGAAGAGAGTGTACAGATGCTGGCACCTGCCCAGACTGCCCAAGGCCAAGCTTACTTCCTCTTAGAAACCTTTGCTTTGAAGACAGTCCCCAAAGTGTGGTACCTAGTATTTCTCTCTTATCTTACTGGTTTCTGAGGAAGCCAAAGTCATTCTGTCTGGATCTCCAGGCAGAGAGCACAGACAAGATCAAGCTTCGTGGAGACCCCTCCCGTGGCCCCTCATGGTTACCACCTGAAACTAGAGTCTTTCTCTCCAGAACTCTAGTCACCTTGACCCCCTGCCTATCCTCACTTCCCCTGCCCTCCCTCTCCTCTCTTCTCTGGCTAATAGCTATTCCCAACAGCCATTCAACACACAGTTAAGTATCTTGTCATCTTCCACTTTGGTGCCTCATTTTCTCTAGGTGGCCCCGCCACTTTCTGCCTCCCCAAAATTACTTCGTGGCATTTTGTCTACATTAGCTCCAAGTTTTCCATGTTCCATTCATTTAGAAAACACCGAAGTCTAATTGTTCTGGCAATTACCAGCGCCTCAGTTATCCCTCAATCCTCTCTGTATCAAACGAATTAGGGAGGGGGAAGACCTCTCTCCAGGTGGTAACAGACAAATCCCAAGATATCTTCATCTTTACTGCCATGGACTCCCTCAAGGAGACAGAGCTTTGTGCCAGAAAGCCCTGCCCCAGTTGTTGGAAGCCTTGGCTGTAGTCTCAGCTCTGCCACTGTCTCACTGTGCAGCTTTGAGCAGCAGCTTGCCCACTGTGAGCTCCCTGCATCCCAAGATGTCACATATTGAGACTGGAATCAGGCATTTGGCAACTTTCTTCCAGTTCTGAGATTACCTCAGTCTGTGTGTCCACAGGGGATGTGCTGGTCATCACTGTGACCTCACACCTGACTGTCACAAACACCAGTGGCTCCCTGTGACTCTGTCTAGCCTAACTCCGGGGACAGCCCATGTAAGAGGCTTGAGGCTGAAAGGAGGTACTCCCAGCTGCTTCCATTCCTGATTCCCAGCCTCCTCCTCCTGTGTTCCCTTCCTTGTCTGGCTCCCCAGCTAGCCTCAGCCTCTATTTGTGAGCTTCCCTCAATCTGGCCCTATCTCCCTTCCCTAGCTCCTCACCTCCACCCCCACCTCCCTACCTCCCCACTCTCTCCTTAAATGCTGGGCCCTGTTCAGGGATGGATGAGCTCTTTTTCTCCCTCCTTTCTGGTATTTCACCAGCCGGGAATTCCTTTGGAAACAGAGCCTGGAAATCCTGTCGTGTTTAGGAAGCACTGGCCCCTACCCGGACAGCCCAGCTGCTGAGCCCAGGCCTGTGGCAGGTGTGTGTGTCAGGGTCTGGCTCTGGAGATTTATAACCTGTGGCAGGAGGGAGGCGGTGCTTTTGGAAGCATTTCTTCTACCCTCTAACAAAGGCCTGTGGCCAGGGCTCCCAGGGAAGCAAACAAGCAGGGAGGAAGCAACAGGCCTCACTCTCATCTCTCCAACTATTGGCTACCTCTTCTCTCTCTGTCTCACTCTACATGGACTGACTGGATCACTCCTTCTTACCTTATCGTTCTACCCTTCCTACCATCAGAATGTCTCTCCTAGCTTTGCACAGTGGCATATCATAGCCATTAAGGTTTATCCGAGGAGCAATTATTGCTCATTGAAAACTTTTCCCCAAACCCCACAGTGACGACTTGCAAAACGTCTGTCTTGTCTGTCTCTTCATCTCCATCCCCACCATATCACCTAAGCCTCCTTCCTAAGCAGCTTATTCTCCACACTATGTCCAGAGCCACCTTCCTAAAATGCAAACCTGACTACCTCACTCCTCTACTCAAGAACCCTTTGATCATTCCCTGTGGCCTGCAGAACAAAGTCCCAGCTGACTAACTCAGTATTCAAAGCTTTAGCTTTCCTTTCTGGCATCATCTTCCACTATTTGAATTCATGAACCCTGAACTTGAGGCGCACAGGGCTCTCCTTGTCCTCCAAAATAGGGGCCTTGCCTGGATGCCCCACAGGCACCTCAAACTCTCTCTGTGTCTCAAACCAAATGCCCCCTGCAATCCCTCTGCCCCACTCCAGTGTCCTACTCCAAGGAATAGCATCACCACCCACACAGTGGGCTTCTCACTCCCCCTCACAGCTGGTATTCATTTGGGGACCACATCCTGTGATCTCATGACACCTTCACACCATCTCTACTGCAATCATACCAGAGTACAACAAGATCATTTCATGCCTGAAAATTATAGTAGCCTCTCTCCATGGCCTCAGTGCAATTCAAACTGAGCTCTGATCAGGTTCTACCTGCCTGGAGGACCCATTGTCTTCCCAACCTTGCCTCCCAATGCTATCACTTCAGTCCTTGCCACACTGAGCTCCTTGCAATTCTCTGAACCTGACTCACAATTTCCTAGTCCCTGTTCATTGCTTTTACTTGTGCCCTTTTACCAGGAATGTCGTCCCACCTCTCTGCCACGCAAGTTCCTGGGAGGCCCATTGCAAATGCTTCCTCCTTCAGGAAGCCTTCCCTGAGCCTCCCTGCTGGGAATAATTGCCCTCTCCTCTAAACATCTTGTGAGCTTTCTCTCCAGGTTTAGCACGGTGGTTAAGAGCACAGGCTCTGGACTTAGCCTCCCTAGGTACAGAATCCAGCCCAGTTCTCAGGCAATTCACATAACCTTTTCAAGCCTCAGTTTTCTCATCTGTAAAATGGAGAAGGTTACAGTTACTATCTCATAGGGCCCTTGTGAGACTGAAATGATGAATCTGTTTGCAGTGCTTAGGACAATGACTGCCTTGGGGAAAATGCTATATTGGTGTTATTGGTGTTGCTATTAGTAAAGTGACCTCTTTTACTGGTCTGACAGTTCTTCATGGGCAAAAACCAAGTCACACCCATGTCATCATCCATGCTTGAGGTGTTCAGAGACTTTGCTGACTGAACTGAGGCTACCTGCCCCCTGACACTTCAGGCCTTTGCAGAACCCAGATGAAAGGGAGGCTGAGAAATAGGAAATGTTCTCCCCACCCTGACGTCTGTGTAGCCTAGGGAGCAGGCCAGCCTGGGGCAGGCCCCCAGCTTCTACCTCTCCTTGAAGGCCCTGTGTAGCTGAACTGCTCTGTACATGGGGGTGATGGAGACAAATTGGAGCAAATTCAGAGGAATGAAGTCCTTGAGCCCTTGGGAAAGGGCAGGCCCAGCTGAGGAGAAAGATGAAAGCAGTTCAATGTGTGTGGCTTGGCTGAAGGACAGCACTGGGTGTGGCAGGGGACATGATAACTGGAGACAGGGATTCCAGTGATACAAACAAGCTGAAGAGGGGGAGGACGGGGAGCTCCATTGTGGTAGGGCTGTTCTCCTTAGGCAAATGGGCTCTTAAGATGCAAGCCTAGAGCTTCCTGGAGACCCAGGCAGGCCCGTAGGCCCCTCTCCTCCTACTGGCCTGGGCAGAGGACTCTCCACACTGCTTCCCAGGGCTTGCAGTTCTGTGCAGTCCTGGCTCTGGGAGGGAAGAGACCAGGCCAGCCTCTGCCCCTGTCTATCCATTGCTGTCTGACACTGGGTCTGGGGTGGGCTCAGCTGAGGATCTGAGGTCCACCAGTTTGCACAGCGTGCCCTGAGGAGTGTCGTGCATTACCTGCAAGTCCAGGACAGGCCTGGTGTATTCTGAGCTCTCTTTTTCCCTCCTTCCCCAGCCCCCTCCCCCTAGCTTCAAGCCATTGTTTTCAGACCATGGACTTCTGCCCTCTCCTCTCGGGTACTAAGGGGCAACTCAGGGGCATTGAGAGGTTGGGAGGAAATATTGGAAATGGCCTTTCCATCCTCCCTTCAGATCCGGGCTTCATCGTCCTTGGGCCAAGATAAATAAAGTAAGCAAGGGAGAGGCCTCTGCATGCTCAGCACTGATGTCTAAGCAGCCCCTGTTGTGGGAGTGGCAGGCTGAGCTCAGTCTACCCAAAGCTGCTTTGGGTGCCTTGTAACCCTTCTCCCAAAGGAATGTGGGGGAGGAGTGGTGGGGATAGCTGCCCAAAAATCGGTGCCAGGAGGAGCAAGCAGAATGCCCCTTTCCTGGGAGAGAGCTTTCCTGGGGAGCTAAGCGTATGAGAGCTCTAGAAGGAGAGCTAGGGAACCCAGGAGAAGGGAGCAGTCTGGAGATAGGAGGAGTAGCAGCAGGCTTTCCACAGCTAGACCCCCAGCTCCCTGAGCTTCCCCTTGTTATCCTGCCCAGGACCTTGGGTTTACTTCTTGAGCTTAGGGAGTTGGAGTGCCTTCAGAATGGGAAACCAGGAGTACTAAAGGCCCCAAACTCCCAAGTTAGGAAGGTTTCCTGGGGACTGCTGCTGGTCACCTTTCATCCTGACCCTTGAGAGGATCAGACTGAGCCCTTGAAGTCATGGCTTAGCATAAAGAGCATATATCTTGAGTGAAACAGACCTGAGTTCAAATACAGTCTCTGTGTTATGTTATTGCTGAGTCCTGGACAGCCCCTTCTTTTCTCTAAACCTACTTTCCCATCCTAAAATGGAGAGCAGAGTCTCCACCTCACAAACCTCATTGGCAGGAGTCAATGAACTAACTATGTGCCAGGGCCCGGCATATATTAATAGTAGATGTGAGCTTCTTTTCCTTTCCTGCTCTGGCTGTGGGCCTCAGGTAGCCATTTGAGGCATGGTACTACAGTGTTCCAAGAGAGCAGATCTTGGCCAGCTGTTATTCCTGGGTTAACTCCAGGGAATCCCAGTTGGCTCCTCTCACCCCAAGGTCATAGTGTAACTATGGAGGTATCAAAGCCCTTGCAACCTGGGCCATGTGGGAGTGGCTCTCTGACCCTCCCAGTTTTGCTGCAGCAGTTCTCAACCTGTGGGTCGCGACCCACAGGAACTGTATTAAAGGGCTGTGGCACTGCACTAAAGAGTCTTCTTCCCTCACAGTCTCTGGGCCATCCCTTCACCTTCAGTCGTCTCTGCCCTAGCAGACCTGAACATGGCCCTCTCTGAAGCTCCAGGTAGGCTTTTTTGCCAGTTCTCTGGCTGAGCCTCAGCTTTGCCCATGGAGATCTTTCTTTGAGTTCTATATTATCAGGGTCATTCTTTGCCTTTTGGACAAAGATTGCCAATACCTCCTCCATGCTCAAGGCCAAGAGCCCACGCCTGGTGCTGCTTTATCATTTGCTTCATTTAGGAAAGTCACTGGAACAAGGGATGGCCTCCAAAGGCCTGCCCCACTGAGGCAAGGGCCAAATAAAAGAGCCTGGAGATGAAGCCTAGGAGATCTCAGGGTTAGTTACAACTCCTCCAGTCAGTTCTTGTATAGTCTTTGTAAGCCACTTTCTCTTCAAACCTTTGTTTTTCCATAATTAAAATAGACGTTCTTATTCTTGTACCCAAGGGCTGTTGGGAAATGCATAAATGTTAATGGTGATAGAAAGAATGTTTTGGCTTGGGGACCTATAACTTAACCTTTTGGCTTGGTTCAGTTCTATGCCAGTGAAGGACGCACAGAACATGCAGGGTCCCCAAACCCAATTGCTGTTGCTCAGCTGTCTCCACTTAGGTAGATGCCAAGGTCATCCACTCCTCACAGATCACTGGTTCCCCTTAGTTCTTTGTGAGAAAAAATTCTCCATGGGTTCAGAACCCTGAAGACTGTCTAGAAATCCTTTGTGTCTAGTCCAAATCCTTCTTGCTGCAGTTCCAACTCAGGCCTGTATATCTAAGGCACATCTTACCACGGCTTCCCTTTTCTCTCCTCTTCAACTACTGCCTTATCCTCAGAGGAGAGCATAGAGTAGATGGAAAAGAGTGGCCCTGTGCTTGGCCAGATGGAACAGACCATGGGACATCATCACTCTTCCTGAGACTCTTCAGCTGTCCCACACCCTTGGCCTCACCTTCATGTCACTGTGGCTGGCACTGCCCCAGCCAGAATACTTGTGGTCTCTCACCAGCATTGGAACTAGGACACCAGCCCTGACTTTAATCTCTCCTGGCAGCTCCGTGGCATTGATAAGCCCCAAGTTTGTGGCAGAGGAGAAATAAAGCCTATGTTACTCCACCAGGGTCCAGGCCCCACCCAATAGAGCTAGGGATGTCCTCCAAAGGGTAGCAAGATCCCCAAGCTGCCCCTAAGGGCACAGTGGAGGTGGGGTGGCTGGGGCTGCTTCCTGTAGGCTACCCTCCTCTCTAGGCTGGGAGAGAGGGCATACCCAGCATCTGCAATGGGGGCAGCTCCCTCCTGAGTTTGAGGTTAAAGGGGACACCTTCTGCAGGAATCTGTAGCCAAATTGCTGAGCTGTTCACAGTGACCTGGAGATGATGTTTGGAAATCTGATTTGTGATAACATAATGTTCCTTTTAAGTAACGCTGGCTGGAGAGGGAAGGAGGAAAAAACGACCAAGAAAAACAACCTTATTGAGGTTTAAAAGGGGACGCTGTTGTGGCCGCCTCCTTAATCTCCCAAATCATTTTCCTCTCTTCCCCCTCCTCCTCCCGCCCCAGACCTGCTTTTGTTTATAACAATCTCTTGGAAAGAAGATTGAAAGTGAAATCTGTTTCCTTGCTTAAATATATATATTTAAAGGGGAGAAGAAAATGCTCTCTCCCCACCCCCACCCACCCTTCCCCTGAGCCTTGTGGGTAATTGGAGGGCTGCCTGCTCTGGGCTGGTCAGTCAGCATGGGCTCTCTGGTGCCCACTCATCACCCCATCACTAAAGGATCATTAAAGCAGAAAAACAGGCTGGGGGTGGGATAGGAAACTGAGGGGGGGCAGAAGGGCACCACTTATTCCCTGACTCCAGGCAATGTTTATATAGTGGCTGGTGGCCAGTAGTTCACTATCTCCAGAGGAGAATAAATACAGTATGAGGGGGCAAAGTTAGACACAGTCAGGACTTCCACTTTCATTATTTAACATGGTGTGATTAGACTAGGAATGAAAAGAGTTGAGAGATTTTAGCTGTATTCCTTAATGAATGAGTGACCCCACCTATATGGGCCAGGGCTTATTTTGAGGCAGAAGGAGGGTTAAGATGAAACATCTGTGTCACACAGCAGGTGAAGATTAGGTGGGAGACAAGGAGAACTGCCATTGAGGATGGGATGCTTGTGTGGAGAGATGAACTCAGTGTGGGGAGGGTGATGGATATCTAGGGAGGGACCAACATACCCAGTAGTGGCTACCATGGCTATTGGCCCACTAGCACCCCCTACACACACACACACACACACACACACACACACACACACACACACGTGCTCATCCCATGCTTCTCTGCCCTTCCAGGGCATGTGACTGACATCTCCGGGGGCATATTGTGCACCACCCACTGTCTGACCTTCTCCCTGGTGTTCCACAGCTCCCTGCATACTCTGAAGCCAGACAACAGGCCGAGCAGGGCAGGATGGGGCAGGCTGAAGGGAGAAGGAGGTGCAGAAAGCCCTCCATGCAGCCAGCATGGCCACTTGCCAGACTGAGATGGATTCCTCCAACCCTGGCTTTTCAGAACACCCGCTTCCCTGGCCCTTGGTGCCAGGACCCCTGCCTGCTGGGGGCTGTGCTTCAAGAGAAGGAACAGAGAGGGCTTTTTGGTGTTCTTTTCAGGGGGCCTTTCTTCCCCCTACCCCATCCAGGGCATGTTATTACTATCAGAAATATCAGATGTTTCAACTCAAATTAAAGTCAGGTTAAATGTCTCCACTGCAGAAATCCCACATGGTTCCAGATGGAGAGGAGGGACTCCCTCTCAGCCTGCTGCCTTCTTTACTTCCCTCCCCAAGAGTAGAACAAAAGCATTAACTTATAGTATGTTTTTAGACAATTCAATCCATTTTCTTCAGCTCATAGATGGGGAAAGTGAGGCTTAGAGTGAGGAATGACCTTGCCCAAGTTCACTCAGCAAGTTAGTGGCAGAGCTAAGACTAGGACCTTGATCTATAGTCCACAGTGGGTTTTTTGTTTGTTTGTTTGCTTTCACAGCTCACATTTTCAACTCTGTCAGACCTGGACCTACTCTTGATCTTGAAAACTTCAAAATTGCCACCAGCAATGGCCTAACATCTCTGATGTTGGGACAAAAGAAGGAGGCAACTTCTCTTAACTCTTCACTTGCAAAAGTCACATACAAAGGCCATACAAAGGCTTGATACAAAGGCCATAAAATCATGGGCTTGTCTCTACCCTTCTCTGGATCTCAAGTTCCTCATCTGTGAAGTAAGAAATGCAGGAGACCATTGTTTTTGTTTGCTCAGCATCCATTCCTTCTTTTTCATAATGGCTGCCAAAATTTTTATGAGAAACTACCCTTCTACCACAGTAAGTCCAAGTGAGTCAGCTCCACAGGTGACAAATGATCTAACCTTGGTCAACTAGAGCATTCCATCATACTGGCTGGAGTGATTAGTTTATAGAGTCATGTGACTGCAGCTGGGCCAATGAAAATCATCCCTGGAACTTTTGATAATCTTGTATAGAGGAGAGACATTGGGGATTGATCAGCTAGAAGACATAAACCTACAATTTCAGAAGCTCTTGGAGAATAGCCTGCCTGAAAGTAAGGCCCACAAAGAGAAATGGACATCCAAGAGATTCAGACTTCATTTGAACCTGGGATCTAGCATTGCCTGATCAGACCACCCTTGTACTTTGTTATTTATGTGGACTAATAAGATTCCCTTTTGGAGGATGGGGAGGAGCCAAGATGGCAGTCTGTAGCCAGCTTTCTGCAGACGCTCCCGTCCAGAAGGAGAGTTAAAGGACAGAAATTTAGCAAGAAAGCCAACAGTTTGGAACTGAGCCAAAAGAGAAGGTTGAAGAATGCACATCATCCCTGCTGGAGCGACCTGTGATCCCAAGGATACAAATAAAAGGTACAGAGCACATCACCAAGCATACGGGAGTCCCCTCCCCCATGAGGGCGGATGGCACTATACGCCATACCTCCATACAAACAA